>BPLR01012096.1:0-50621 GCA_021605095.1 Caerostris extrusa
CAAATAAACTTATTACATTTAATTGTACATGTATCTTCTTAATGAATTTGCAAAGAAATCTATATTCCAAATGAATTTTTTTAAAACCAAAGATGAACAGTTAGTTCGCTGAAAAAATAATTGTTTTAAAGCAACTGGAAAAAAAAAACCAAACGCAAGAATAGCCATAATTGCTCAAACCTATGAACTATGCTTATAATGTTATTATAAGCACGAGGCGAACTATGCTTGTAGTTCGCCGAGATCTATTCATTTCAAAAATAATAATTGTTTTATAAAAATTCTGTTCAGAGTACAAAAAGCTTTTGGTTTCTTCGTTTGTTTCAGAGAATTGAAATAAGAATCGAGTAAGATAATTAACTATTACATATAAATAGATTTTTTTGCCAGAGAATTAAATTTTTTGTTTACATGTTTCTTACGTGCGCCGATATATAATTACATATTTTTAATGTTCAATTTTCCGCCGACGTCTTTGCTTGTAGACAACTGTTTCAAATAAGGGCGGAAGTTCAATCCGCTGGCGATTATGCAGTAGATATTGTTTCAAAAAACGACTCGATGGCTCAGCATCTTGCCTCGTAAGTCGAACTGCCTGGTTGGAGTGTTTCGGGTTTTCTTCTATACAATATATAAATGCGGGGTAGTGCCCCCTAAATGTCCTCCCGGAAGGCATTGTTCTTCTTCTTCAGCGACAAGAAGCCAAGTTAGACTTCTACCTACTGGTGCTCCATCACAACAGAAAGCTGTCCCCCTTCCATGAGACCAGACGGGTTCATGGACTTTAGTCTAGATCTTGCTGTCGGCCAAGTGGGATAAGAACCAACAAATATTTGTTTCCATAAAAACAATTGTTGGTCAACTTGCCTTATATAATTTTTTTATCAAATAGTTTAATATTTAAAGTTAAATAATTTTTTCTACAACAATGTGATCTAAATTTGTACTCATTCTAACAAAATTTGATGTTGAGAATACTTTTCCATTGTGATTGTAGATACTGTGGGTGTACTGATCCATAAGTTCATTTTTTTTAACACAGGATTCGTAGATACATATCTGGTTGAAAGTTTTGAGAGTTAAATTAAGCTACTTGATTATTATTCAGATATCTCTGAATTATTCTGATAACCCTGAAAATAACTGATTTGCTTTTGAAAGCTTTTTATAGAGAATGAAATCAATTTCAGAAAGGGGATTGGTAGTAAAAAGAAACCAATCAATCGATAAAGAAGTGTCCTATAAGAACCAATTATCCCATAAGAAATGCTGCCGAATTTTAATTGATTTAATAATAACAATTAAAGCTTTCAAATATAGCGAATAACACTCACTTTTCCTCGGTGTAGACGTATTTTGTAGGATTCGATATAGTGACAGCGCAGACCACTTCGCCGTGACTTAGCGTGTTGATCTGCCTCATGCCTCGGTATCCAGGACCTATGAGAGCGTCGGGAAAAAGGCACCGGTTGCATCTGACCATCTGCGTTCACGTGAAAAAGGTACGCCCTGCGAAAAAGAAATAATTAATGACACAGGTCATTTTACTTGATGCCATTTATACAGTCGTGCCACGACATACGTAACTGTTTCAGATAACCAACTTTTTAATTTTCAATACGAGACTGGGAATGGATTAATAAAATAGTTGAAATAAATAATTATTATATCTGATTTCGAAATAGTAGCAATTGTACGTTGAAGCATAGCTGTATAAATGATTATATAACTTCTGTTAAAAATATTAATAAAATATTCGACATTATAAAAAATAAATTTAATAAAAGTTCTTAGAATGAGCTATTAAAAAGAAAATAAAATAAAGATGGCGAAAATACTTACGGTTTTCCACCAGGTATGCTACCGAAACCAGGAGTTCGCATTGATGGATGATCAAACCAACCTGATGAAAATAAAATAATATAAACCTGATTAATATAACAGGCCTTTATATATTAACTATAAATCTAAGAGAATTAATATATTTTATTATAAGGAGCTCTTATATGTTAAACCCTACTATTTATGAAGAACTCTATGCTTTATCGAAGATTCAGTGACAGAGCTGATAGCTAATGTGGAAGATGACAAAAGCTCAATTGCAAATGGTAATATGTCAATGTCACACAAATTGTTTTTAGACCAGAGATACTAGCCATCAACAGTCGAAGTGTCTGATTGTGCTTTCCCAATACAATATGTAAATGTGGAGCAATTACTCTCGAAAGTTCTCCTGCAAGCAAATTACAACAGCTTCTTCCCTATGGGATATAGAACAATTAGAGAGTGTAACTGATTCTGAAACACTTCTGAAGCTTTATTAATGAGTAATCTTATGGTCAAATGTGCAAGAATCGGAAGAAAAAATGAATGAATATAATAATATATATACTTAGCATCTTTGGCGATTTGCTTACTTACTAAATTAAATTAAATGAGAAAAATATTTTTGTCAAGTGAGATAATGTCTTACCAAGGACCTCAGTAGGAATTTAAAGCGGGAGATATTGTTGTGAAGGACGCCTTGAGGGAATGCAGTTGCAGTTGCGAGTTCTACCTGCTAAGGCAGCCCCACCATGGAGAGCATACGGATAAGGAGGACCTAATGAAACAAAAAAATAGCATGCGATTTTAAATGTACCTGTTATGCATTCATCTTCATGATTTAGACTTTTCATAATTTGATATCACAAAACACTTTCCACGTTATTTTCCAAATTTGGAAGCCTTTTACATTTTTTATAAAAAGGATTTTAAATAAATTTACTGAAGAAATTAAATATAAATTCAAGAAAATTTTCTAATGCTGCATAATAAATTTATTGGTCGTTATGGCACAATGATAAATGTACTCACCAGAGCATGCTTTTGGATGAGGTTTGATGCTACTGGAGCTAGGTGTAGTGGACCCTGAACTAGTGGGCGTCACCGGTTTAGACACTGGAGTTGAGGTTATCATTCTGAAAATATATGAATAAATGAGTGATGTAAAAAACATATAAAGATGAATAGCAAATCCATAAAATATTGTACTCTTTTAATACCACTGAAAAACATAAATTAAAAAATAGTTTAAAATAAGTTAAGAAATTAAGTACATATAAGAAAATTACATAAGGAAAAATCCCATTTATGTCTTAAATTTTTATTAATATAGATAAAATACTTTAATTTTATCATCAGCAATTTCGATAATTTCCTACACGTTGACCATGTGTTTTCCACACTCCGATTGAACAACTAAGAAACAATCAGCAAGTAGCACCATACAGGAAATGATTTTCAGCTATCACAAATCCAAACATTTGTATATTATAAATATCCTTTGAATTAAACTTACATGATTTTATAGCAACATCTCAGCTAATACTTCAACATACAATTATCAACATATACCAGCTGATCTCTCATCTCATTACATATATTTCATATTAATTATGTTTATTGCATCTATGACATCAAAAAATGTGATAATACATTGAGTCTACATGTTGTAAGACCTACAAATAAGTAGCGAACAAAGTAGTGAGTGACAAATAGAACAGCATAATGAGAATAGTGATGCTGGTAATTATGTTTATATATGGTAATAGTAAGGCACAACATAGTAAAAGCAAATAATAGAAGAACCAACTAGAAAGTCATTAACTCATACAGTTAGTCGTCCTTTTAAACTGTTACATATTTAATGGATCATCAATAATTCATTTAATTTAAGATAAAAATTTGAGATTCTTAATGGTTCTTACCACATGGTCCTTGCTTTTAGCAGATGATGGGGTGCTTCTACTGGAAGAAGATCCACTACGGCTGGGAGGTCGTTCTCGTTTCAGTCCCCTCTCAGTTCCATTTTCTCGAGGGGACATCTCCCCGTTGGGGGAGAAAGGGGTTCCTGAAAGCAAAATATTCTCAATATACAATATGAAGACATTAGTGAAGTTTCATTATAATCAATATAAAAGTAAACTTTAACCGTCTTGTTTATTATGAAGATTTTTATGCCAATTTTGCTACTTTTTAAGTTCAGTGATAGGTACATTATAATTTACATTCAAAAAGTGGTACACACTATATTCAAAGACGGAAAAAATTTCTTTATTGAGAAAGTTTGGGAACCACTGTTTTGGTGATAAGCATAAAAAGATTTAGATGTAATATAAATAGAACATTTTTTTTTTTAAATTTTTATTTTAATATTACAGAGAATCGCACACATACACACGAAACAAAACAAAAAGCCCCACACAATCTAAAAAATAATTTTTATAAAACATTTATTTGTATAAATTTGTTACATTATTTACAGAAAAGAAAACACAATAGTTAATAAAATGCACTTATAAGTAGTGAGCTATATAAACAAGGCATACAATTGTACACCTACATCTTCTGTGATAGGTTCAAAGAATAAATTAATTCATGTGATTTTGACTGAAATGAAATTAAAGTCAAATGATTTCTCTCATTCTAGAAAGTTAAGTCAAGTTATTAATAATGTTGAAATTCAATTTCTCTATTACAAGAAAGGTTGCAATAAGGAATAATTATTGCTAACTGCATGACTTTATTTCAAGAAAATTACTTTACAGTTTATTTAAATGCCGGAAGTAATAAGAATCCTTAAGTGAAAGTAAAAAAAAAAAATATAAATAAACGTATTTTCGAAGGAAATAAAAGGTGAAATCTTGCAGACTTGATTAATAAGTGTAAAGATATTCCCTTTAATACAATTTTAAAAAATATTCCGTCTTATATTATATACATTTCTAAATAGTAAAAGCGTAATAGTAATATAGTCTAAGGGACAGGTAATATGGTTTATTAGATTCTTCTATTTACCGAAAATAGTTTACAGACTTTATTTGTCAAACATTTACATTTTGGTTTTTATGTCAAATTACTCTAAGAAGTAAAATAACAGGAAAAATCTTTAGTTTTTACATGAGTTTTATTAACGCAATGAAAGTTAAAAAATGTGTGCCTGCAACTTCAAGAAATTTTAAAGAATAATTATTTTTATTTATTTATGATATCGCATAAATAAATCATAGTAGTAAATGTTATTATATCGGAAAAATCGATATACTAATTACCGTCAATATAACGAGATGATTTGAAAGAAATGAACTGGAAGCTAATATCAAGTAATATCAAATGAAAAAATTATAATTCAATATAGCTGTATCGAGATGAATTTTAAAATACAATTTATAAATAGTTTCATTATTTTCTGTTTTTCAACCATAATTAGTACATAAAAAAATAATTTAAAAATTTACAATATAACGGGAGATAAGAAGAAAAATTAAATAATATTTACAGATTAATATTTTTAAGAATTTACAGGAGTCAGTCATTCGATTCCACAATAATTTCCTTTAAACAGAAAACTTTTCCTACGACTACCATCGTCTTCCGATGAATCTAATAAAATCTGACAGTAGCCAATCTGACAAATTTCGGCCTTTCTATATTTTAAACAATATTAAAAGATAGATAGATAGATATTATGTCTCGCCTGTTTTCTACTGGTGAAATCAAGCAAAAAAATTTGGAATACTTCATCGGCAAGAATTCATGCAATTACTTAGTTTGGCATACTAAAATTGTTTTTGCATCCGAAAAAGATTTGTACCCTTTTTTATGGCTATCATTTAACGTTTTTCTACCATAATTTGGTAGTTAGTACTTCCAGATTCGTTTCGTTTTTCTAATATCTTTTAGCTTGGTGAATTTTGTGAAAAGTCCAAAGTTAGTTCCTTAGTTGCTAATCATAAGGGATTGATTAGTAACTCAAGTACTGCCAATAGGGAGTGGTCAATAATTAAGTACTATCAATGGGAGTTGTTAATAACTAAGTACCAAGAACTTCATAATGAATCTCACATATGATTCTTGCAAACAAAGTGTGTCTCATATCAGTCTTATGGTATTATTTGGAAATAATTAATTATTAAGGCAGCTTGTCACTCAAGTAAAGCGAGATGAAATAATGAAAGACGCGTTTGAACCGAAGACGCACCAGAATAGGTGGTATACAATTGCGTGCAAGCAGAGAGTTTTACAAGTAGAAGAAGAGTAGTGATTCTGACCTCATTAGAGATATCGACGACGAGGTCCTGATCGCTTTTGTCCTCCTCGTTGGCGGGTAGGGGAAAGCAGAGGGGCTGCCAGCTCATTCCACGTGCTGCCTTTCTCAGACTGAAAACACAAACAGAAGCAACTCACTGCTTCGAGCTCACCAACACCGTTCACACCACAGTGGTTCCAAATTCATCCCAAAAGATTCACCACTTAAACAGGTCAATTCCATTTACAGTTCTAAGTATGAAATAACTATTGATGTCCGAATTTAATTTAGCAAAATTTGGTGATATGAAATTAATATTTTTGATTCAATTATTTGAAGAATACTAGTGTGTTGATATATGCACCTGTAAAACTTGTTATATAAATTAACATATGCAAGTAAATATTTAATATCATTTGAATGCTTTGAAGCTAAATTTAACCAAAGACAAGACTAAGAACAAATCAAATACTGCTTCAGAAAAAGATTTTAGCTTATAGTATTACATTATTATTAATATTGTATTCATTAGTTTGATATTTCTCAAAAGGATTCATGAAGCAATAGCGTTTTTTGTAAACTGAATTTAAGAAAATGATACATGATTAACAAAAACGCTAAGAAAGACTAATAATAATAAAAAATAAGAACCAATTTATCCAACACTGTCTTCTCAAAAAATAAAATAAATAAATACTATCTTCGATTACTATTGTTAATTATGCTGTTCAATTCTAAAATTTCAATAACATGTTTAAAATTACTGATTTAGAGGATAAATGAAAATTTCACGCTTAAATAGGTTGTAAAAGAAAGATTATTAATGCAAAGGGATTGTTTTTCGTCTTAAGAATACTGAAGTTAATGTTAAAAAGAAAAAAGGAACTGAAGCAAGACACACTTACATGGTCATGCTTGTCTTCTTTTCGCCTCTTCTTTTCTATCTCTAGATCTGGAGAGCGACTTCGAGGTTTGTCTCGATCATGAGGGGATATGGAATTCCTCTGTTAATAAAAGGGAATATATTACTTATATATATTATTAAGGGTATATATTATTTTATAATAGCATGAAAGGCTCATCAACTTTAGTATATATATCATAAATTTTATTTTTGTAAATTTTTTAGGAAAAATAATAATAAAGATTGAAATTCCGAGATTCAGAAAATAAGGAGATTGAATTTATAAAAATCTTTTACATTCTTACAATGCTCATTTCTCTTCATCTTTCAAGTTATCCTACATTGCTATTGTTTTGTTGTAAAGGATAAATTACAAAAATACCTTGTTTAATTAAAAATGTTTGATTTTCGTTTCTTATATGATTAAAAATATAGTGGATTTAAGGGAAGTAAAATGGAGCTCTTAGTTAACATTTTTAAGTTATATACAAGAAATATTGGGCCAAATACAATCATTTTATCAGGGTAGACAAGTTTTGTGTGCTAGACTGAAAAAAAAATGTCCTAACTGAGCCATACATTAATAAATATTTCAGGTTAAACTTCACTTGATTTCCATCTAATATATAGTTATTCTTTAAAAATCTAATATGATAAAGGTTACACATTTGAGATCACATTCAAAAAGTAAATTCAGCTTATTTATAAAGAACAAGTTTATTTCTCAGCTATATAATTACACATTCAAATACATGTACCAATAGGACAGTTATGGTTAAAAAACGTATCTAAGATGCACAGTGCATTCCTATTGTACCCTCACAATTTTAAATAAGCGAGAGGAATTGCCTAATTAGAAGATGGCACTTGAGAAGTTTGAATTCTTCTTCTACCACCTCTAACAGGACCGTTAGCTAAAGTAGGCCTCTTAAAATGATAGAGAGACGTGAACGTTGATGACTTGTTGGGTTAGCGGCGTGGTATTCTTACGCGTAAAAAAATGGAAGCTAATTTTAAAACCCCATGGTAAGTCTCTTTTTTGCTTGGGTGTGTAAAGCAGTAAGCTTACTTCTTATGGTATACAGTAATCTGCAGTATCAGTGTCGAATGACTGCAAATCAAGCACCAAGAATTTAAAAGATGACATTTTGATATTTTATCATTAAAATGCAATTTTTTTAATATGTGCTCCATTGTTAATTGATATATGAGTGGCATTGAGACATATCTATTTATAAAATTGAATATCCTACATCTACTCGTTAAAAAAAAGAAAATTTTATTGTAAACTGTCAATTTTATTCACAACACACATCTTAATCCAAGCACAATCTATATACCTAAAATTCTTATCTATTTCATATCAAAGTTACCATATCGCAGTAAAAAAATTGCAGAAGTTATCGTTTTATTCCTGGAGCTTTCAAATCCACCCCTAAACTCATACGTGTACAGAATTGCCAACACCAACAGCCGTTAGCTGCAATGGTTTCTGGGAATCTTCGGACTGTTATCTGATTTGTTCCATGAAAACAGCGAAGCAAATACGACAAAGATCCCACGGCAAAGAAATAACTCACGAGTAGAGAGACGCAAACCGAACCTCCCGAGGTACATAAAGATAACATTGAGCGAGTACGTGAGGATCCATTCGTCGAACGACTTAAGACCGGAATCAACATTCATACAGCTGGACAAACGAGAATATTGAAACTATAAAAGCTTTAATGCAGCTTCCACGATGTCAACAATGCTGTTTAATGCGGACCGTGCATACATGCGTTGCGAAATATGTTCGTGTCACGATAATTTATTCCAAGTATGGGAATAAGCTTAGACATGAACAAGCAAGTATTTTTATGGACAGCTGTTACAACAAGTCATGATCTTTTCACTCGTGATGTATCTTTAAAACAAGAGAGTTTTTGTTAAATACGAAGACTCTATTTATTCAAGGGAGATCTCTATTTAAAATATTGGCTTTATAAAATGTGCAAATTTTTGTCGTTAGTAACTGTCTTTTGGAAATTAGCAGTTATAAAAGATTAATAGAGTTTTAATATATCGCTGCAGTGCATGTAATTTATTTAAGTAAGTTAGCCAAATTATCAAATTTAACTTGAAGAAGTTAGCGTCACAGCAAAACTTTTCTTTTAATAAGGTGAAATTTGTTTCCAGTTTGCAAAAACGTTTGTTAATTTTAATATATCGCTACAATGATGTTAAAATTTTGAATACCCATCCTCAGAGAGTATGCGTTTATTTAATTGAGTTTGAAAAAATATCGGATTTAACGTCACAGTAAAATTTTCCTTTAATAAGGTGGAATTTGTTTGTGATTTGTAAAAAAACTCTCTAAATAAGGCAAATTACGAGAGGATAAATTCCAGACACTAATTAACAGTGGGAACTTGATGCCAATACAATTTCTGTTTGATTATTTCAAAATTATTTTTACATACATAGATTATTTCTTTATTAAAAATATTTTTTTTTTTGAAAAGAAACATTAAAAGATATTTTAATAATTATTAAATTAAGATACGTCTTAGTTATACTTTTATCCTTTACATTAGAAAATGCGACTGATGACCAATTGGCTAGTGCTCTGGCCTTTGGTACCACAGGGGATGGATTTCTGCTAGTGGTTCGGAATCCATGTTAAAAAGTAGGTCCCTATATAATTAGCCTTCAGTTCGCACAAAATGACCGTAGAGCATAAGACAAAACCAAACCTTACATTAGAAAAAAAACCTTAAAGTTTTTATTTAGAAATGCAAAAAATATACACTACACTTTGCCAATAATTTATGAAATAAACAGTGTTTATGATGAATGATGTAATGAATGAATTAGTATGATGTAATACTCATTAAAATGGTAAAAGAAAATGTAAAATAGAAATATTATAATTTTTATTAAAAAATTGGTTGAAATTTTTTAAAATTTGAGCAGCAGACAATTTCTTAATACTAGCAGCAATCTTGTTAGACACGAAACGTTTTACAAGCATACTCACACGTAAAGAAATAAAATAAAACTGCAATGATGATTTAATAATGACATTTATGATTTATATAACCGCAATTTGTCTACACCGTAATGAACAGTTGACACAGCAGTCTTTTTCCAAAAGAAATCGCCAAAACCCGGCGGACACCAAATCTCGCCAACCCTCTGGAAACCCGCGGGCAAAAGGTGATGACCAACAAGCTCCGGCGTGTGTGCGCAAGCGGACAAAAAGAAAAGGAAAAATAAATGTTCTCCTGTTGACGCAAGATGTTTGACCACCGTTGTCGTCTCTTTCTATTTCTACGGCCTCTTGAGCACACACCCGCGGCTCCCTTCTCTCTGGATACAGCGCTTTATTTTTTCTCGGCGTTTATGCACTCCTTGAGCAAAGACGTCTGTCACAGAGAGACCGTTTATTCATGAAACCCGAGGAGAGGTCGGTCAATGGATTCGGGAAAAATGATAGCACAAGTTAAACACATCGCAGGAAATGTATTGGCTTGGCTGGAATCGATTGGATGTGGGTATCGCCAGGGTATTTTTTGGTTATCAGTTGGGATGCAATGATTGATTTTCGTATTTGATTATGACGTAGATTTGAATCGATAAGTTATTACAGAATGTTTTAGATTTATTTACGAAGAAGCGGTTTTAAGGAATGACACATATGTATATTTCATTTTTAAAAAATGGACGTTTGTTAATGCATTAGAATAATTTTTTTCGAGATCTTAATGGTTCAGTTGTAAATAAATCAGTGATAAATAAATCAGTGCATAACTTTTTTTACTAATTAATTATCGCAGTTCGGTTTTTTTTTCCTTGTGAAAACTTCAGATATTTAAATAGGCAGCGTTTATATCAGTTCATCTGCTTTACTGGCTAATATTTCCATTTAATTTTAGAGCATGAGTGAGTGATACACAAATTAATGATTGGTTTACAACAATTTTGTCTTCAAAATTTATAAAATCATGTTGTTTTTATTTAGCCATGCTTTAGGAAGAAAATGCAAAACAGTTTGATTGGTTTAATTTGTCGCTCTACGGTCATTTGGTGCACAATTTAGGCTAATTAGACTAGGACTTACAGCTTAACGCGGATTAACCACTAACAAACATCCAAAAATTTTGGTACCAAAGGCCAGAGAGCTGGCCAACAGGCTGCTAAAATAGTTTGAACATACAAAATATTCTTAACAATTTTTCCTTTCGATTAATCAATTTTTATTAATCAACAACCATAAAGAAATCTATACATTTCAATACTATCAGCAAATATATTTGAGATTTATTCGTATATAAAAATTTACTTCACGAATATAATGTTTCGAATAAAGTGTTTTGATATAGATGTCAGATATCAATGACATTATCAAAGTTCTGATTATTGTCCTTTTTTTCTATTATAATTATACTCTCGAAAAGCCAAACTTTTTTTATATGTAATGTCTATCAGTTCTAATCAACAAACTATTTAGAATTTGTAAGCGGTTCTCGAATTTATAGCAACCATCTGCGAAGGAGAGGAAGAGCAATTAAGATGTCGATTTTGGAACAATGGTTTGGTTTCGGTTTGATTTGTTGTTCTATTGTTGTCTTGTGCACACGAGGGCTAAACAGACCGGGACCTACAGTTTAAAGTGGATTTCGAACCACTAGCAAACATTCATTCCACCGACAGGATTCGAACCTGGAGTCCGTGGTTACCAGAGGCCAGGGCGCTAGCCAATTGGCCATCAGGTCGTTAAAACAGTTTGAATAAACAAATATTCTTAACAATTCTTTCTTTTCATACATAAATTTTATCAATCAACAACCATAAAGAAACCAATTCAATTCAATAGCAAATATACTTGAGATTTATTCATATATAAAAAAAAATTACTTCATATGCATAGCGATTCAGAATAAAACGTTTCGATATTCAATAAACATGTCAGATATCAGTGACTTCATCAGAATTCTGATTATTCTCCTTTTATCTATTATAATTATACTCGAAAAGCCAAAGTTATTTTTTAATGTAATGTCTATCAGTTCTAATCAACAAACTATTTAGAATTAGTAAACGGTTCTCGAATTAAGCATGGCAACCAACGGGGAGGAAGAGCAATTAAGATGTCGATTTCGGAACAATGGAGCCAAGCGCCATTAGAAAAAGAAAGGAGAACTTAGGCCATTGTGTTTCCCCATTTTTTGTGACTCCTTCCACCATTTTCCATTCCCAAATCTGTCCGTCTTCCCCTAAAGAAAAGAACAGGGAGCAAACAGCAAAGCACTGACATTTCGGTAACACGCTTTTCTCTGGAAAACTTTTCGCCATAGTTTTGTTCGCGTTCCTCAGAGACAAAAGGAGCAAGAAAAGAAGTGGAGGAACAGGGAGAGGGGGGCAGATGTTATTCCTTCGCTCCATCTCCATTTTTGAAATAAAAGCAGCAGCAAACCCTCTTTTCTATCTCAGTAGCACCCCTGTCAACCACCCCCAACCCCCCTTTAGGAAATCTGCGGAAGTAAAATCCTTTTCCGCCGACAAACAGATCGGGGAGGAAATTAAAACAAATTAATTCCTTTATTCTGTTCCGCGGAAGAACCAATTAGAAAAAAGAAAAAAAAAATCTAGCGAACCGGCGAAGCGCGAATCTTTGCAGGGGGAGGGAATAGAAGGCCAGAACATAAAACGGCGATTAGCAGCAGATCCCACCCCACCCTTTCCTTTGTCAACACGCCCGCCGACATGAATAAACATAGCCAACCGTCAGTTTAATTGGCTTTCCCTTATCGCACCAAGTAATGGTTAATTAATTACCAAGCCTTGTTTAATTATCTTCAGCCTGGCGTTGCTTCAGTGTAAAAGGGTATGGGGGTGGGGGGTAGGGAATAAGGGAAGGAATGCTTCATGTTCCTCCTTATTATTACCCTTATTATTATGACCGTTATTGTTTCTCCATTCGAGGTTTCTCTCTTCAATCCTTATTTTTTTTTTTCCCTTCCTGTAGCAAAAGGGGGTTCTAAATTTCGGCGAGTATAAACATGGCACTTTAAATCGAGTTACACTTTTATTTTGTAGAAAGCGCCGCCAGAAAATGGGAGAAAAATCACTTTCGGATCGAGATAATGAGTTAATGAAATGTAATATCGTGTTCGTGGAACTATAAAATTCCTAAATAGCCCCACTCTGAAGGCTTTTTGGCGGCGTTTAGTGTCGTCTTTGTTTTGAGAAGAGGGGGATTCTTTTAAAATCCAGTCGGGTGCTCGTTTGGGTTGTGTATCCCTTTTAAAGTGGATGGAGTTAAGACAAAGAGTCAATGCGAAGGCAATACTTTTTAAGAAACTTGATCAATTCAATTAAGAGTGATAAAAACTCCAAAGGAAGTAATCGTCTTATTAAGCCATTCAATTGTCGGCCGTTTTTAATTTTCTCTAAAGGCTAATTGTTTAATTATTTAATAACGATAAAAGAGTATTGTCTGGATAATTTTAGATAAAGAAAGAAAATTGTATTCAAAGACAAATTAGCTGGCATTTTCATTCAATGGATGGTTAGAAGTGAAGAATTTTAAGAATATAATACTAATACTAATAATGGGAACTATAATGATTGAACAATAATGATAATAATGAACCATAAAGATGATTAATAATTTGCTTATGTTCTATATAAGAATGCAGTTTAATATATTTCAAAATAAACTTTAGATAAATTAAATATCTTTATATTTTTATTTTGTCTTAAATACACAATAATTATAATTTTTAAAGTCAATGATTAAATAAAGATGAGATTCATAATAAAAAATAAATAGGCCAGGAGTTAAAAAAGCAACAGTTCACAAAGATGCATCTCCGCACACAAATTATTAGTTAACTTGTCTGCAGAGCAATCAGTAAAACCATGACTATAACAATATAATTAGATTCATGACAAAAAAATTACGTAAAAATATGTTCTTTCTTATTCCACTTGATAGACAGCAACACCTAGATCAAACTGAAGAACCCGTGTGGTCTCATGAAAGAAAAGAAAAGATGGGGCAAAATTCCGTTGTGACAGAGTACCCTTAGGTAGAAGCCTGACTTGGCTCCGTGATGCTGAAGAAGGAAAGACAATGCCTTCCAGGAGGACTTTTAGGGATAACTACCTCCATTTGCATATCGTATGGGAGAAAACCCGGTAACCTCCCACCAGATAGTCAGACTAACCAGGCAAGATGCTGAACATCACAAATACCATCGAATCTTCTCGTTTTTGAAACAGCGTCCACAACAAAGCCGCCAGCGGATTGAAGCTTCACCTTAATGCTCATCAGTGGCGCTCGTTACCACTGAGCAATGAGCTAAAAAACTGACCACTGAGGGAAAAAATGTAATGAAGAATAATAAAAAAATAATTATATATATATATATAAGTATTAATATAATATATATAATTACTAATGAATAATAAAATTTATTTTAAAATAAAAAAACACTTATCATTTTTGACAATGCATTCTTTTCAAACCAAGTTGAAAAAAAAAAAAGGGCAATTTAGTAAACAATAAAGCTTAAAAATATCAAATGATCCAAATAAAACTTCGAACTAATGAATTTCACTCGTAGCTATTTCTTTCCCTTTAAAAAAAATAAAATCGAAAGAAAACAAAATAAATAAAGTTATTTCCCTACGCTCAAAATCATTACAAAGAAAACTCATCGGATTTATTTCCTCTTTTTTTTTTTTTTTTTGCTTGCTTCCCTCAAGAAATCAATCGATCGATTGCACAATAATAAAATAAATGAAAAGAAAAAGAAAAGAACAGAAATCCATTTTGGGGAAGGGGAACACTAAATAAAATGTCAACTCAGCATTCATCCATTCGATCAGTAATTGAGAAATTACCCATCAGTCTCTTCAGACCAGTTTTGCGAAGAAAACCGGTGTCAATCTTCGACCTAATGGCAAAATAAAAACTCCCTCGCGCTAATTTTGAAATAAACAAGTGCAAAGAAGAAAGAAGTAGGGGGTGGAGGAAAAAAAGAAGAAAAGATTTCTTTTGTAATAACTTGAATTGTGAGGGTGGAAAAAAAAAAAAAAAAAAACTGCACTGGCGGGTTTTCTTCTCCTCCCTTGGACTATTCGAACATGAATAAGAGAAAGTAAAGCCACCGGAAAAGAAAAGTGCAGGCGAGGGTGAGTCGACAAGGGATGAAAAAAAGGCATTGAAGGGAAGTGAAGCGAGACGAAGAGCGAATGGAATCGATATCGCGTACAAAAACATTTCGCTTTTCGCTCTTCTCTTCAAAATCAGCTGAGATTTCAGGTGCTGCTGTTTTTTTTCTTTAGTTTTTTTCTATTTCTTTTTATTTGAAAGATTGACCAACTTCTCCAAAAAAAAAAAAAAAAATGTACAAAAACCCTGTTATTAGAAAAAGAAGTTATTTGTCTATGTGTTTCCAATTAACTTTACGTGTTTGTACTGTAGTTAGTTTATATACTATGTCACAGGTAAATTTGTTTATAACTACATCTCATTATCCATAAATTTTTAATGGATAATGAGACCACAATTTTAATTAATTCGAAATGTTGCTTATTACAAAATAATAATAATAAAATCGTTCAAAAAACATTACATTTTTTTTTTTTTTTAATACGAATTTTAAAAAAGAAATAAAATTTTCGAAAGCTATATAGTGTAAGACAAAATCAATTTAGCAATAATGTTTTAATAACCAATTTAGCAATACTGTTTTAATAATCAATTTAGCAATAATGTTTTAATAATCAATTTAGCGATTATGTTTCCAATTAAATTTACTTATTTGTAGTTTGTTTACATAATATGTCACAGTTAAACTTGATTATAACTACATCTATAACTGTTTTAATTAATTGAAATTGTGCTTATTACAAAATAATAATAACAACAATAATAAAAATAAAAGAAGTTGTTATAAAAAAACAATGTACAATTTTTTAGAACAAATTTTAAAAAGAAATTAGATTTTCGAAAGCTATATAGTGTCAGAAAAATTCAATTTAGCAATAATGTTTTAATAATCAATTTGTCGATTATGTTTCCAATTAATTTACGTATTTGTAGTTTGATTACATAATATGTCACAGGTAAATTTGTTTATAATTAAATAATCATTTATAATGGATAACAAGACCACAATTTTAATTAATTAGAAATTGTGCTTATTATAAAATAAAAAAAAAAAATTCGAAAGCTATATAGTGTAAGACAAAATCAATTTAGCATTAATGCTACAAACATTTGATAAGTAAAAAAAAAAAAAAAAAAAAAAAATGTACAATATTATCAATTATTAAACAACAATAAAATTGCTGGAAATATGGTTAAATAATGATGTCAATGGCGTAAGTTTCAAAGTGGTAAAACGGGTATTCATAACTGAAAATATAGCAATTGATTTAATATAGTAATTTAATTTTATGAATTAAACCTATTATTACCTCTTTTATTAAATAAAATATATGCCAATTTTATGGAGAAAAAAATTAGTAAATGAAACCAAAGATACGATTAATTTTGTTTTTATAAAATAAATTCCTTTTTCTGATTGCAATATGAAGATCTTTTACTTATATTTGAAATAATTTTTTTCTCATAAAAGTAAGGCTAAAATTTACTTTAGAAAATAATAAATAAAAGATTATTAATAAAGTTAAATTTAATTATCTTCACCAAACAATTATATTTGCGGAAAAACTATTTAAATAAACCTATTATCTGTTACATAATTATTAATGAATTATAGTATAAAAATAGAGTACATTCCCCAATAAACAGAGAGATAATCATAGCTAAGAAAATTTTTATAACATAGAAATTTAATATTATTAATCAAACTTATATAATAATAATAATAAAAAAAAAGAAGGTTGAATTCTTTAATTTTGCAATTGTGTAACTATTTTGTAAAAATTCATATAAGAACTGGAAATTGATTTTATTTTCACCATTACATTACATGTTTACATTTTGTGTCAAAAATACCTGGAATTGTTTAGTAAAACCCACAAAAATAAATTCCTTCAAAGTAGGCCACAGCCAGTACAATACAATTATGACAGACTTGATTCCATCCACCAAACATTTTTCACAGACTGATTGAGGTTTGCCTTCAGTTCCTTCAGTGAATTTCCTTTTATGGCCTAATCGAGTCAAAACGATAATTCCTCAAAGTCATAATTATAATTTTGGCTCACAGTCTGTAGATGCTTGGAAAATTATGTCTTCAGCAACTGCTTTTGATGCGCTTTTAAGACAAAATTCAGCTCTTAAGTGTCCATAATATCAGTTATTATGTTATGAACAGACTTAGATTCTCCCACCTTTTGAGCCAAACTCTAAAATTCAAACAACGATTTTTGGCCATCAACTTTCTTGATTTTGTCGATGTTTTTATCGGTCGTAACAGTTGATAGTGGATTAAAACGAATAAAATCAAACTATTACTTCTCAGCCTTTTTGAAATTTGTGTTTTTGGCATGCATTATCCACTATACGTCATCTGAAACATTTCTAGCAATTTGTCACACAAAAATTGAAAACAAAATTAAAGGAATCTCTTTGTTAAAATAATTTTCCATCGTAAAAATCGAAAACACTCAAAATGTTTGATTAAAAAAATGCTGCTGTAAACACAAGATGTGTGGTACCTCAGTATACCAATTTACAATAATAATAATAAATAAATATACATTTTCTTTCACACGTGCTTTAAACTATAAAATACGAATACCTTTTTCACAAATTTAATATTTTGATGAACTTTGGTTCACTTACAAACAAATGACGAAGGTTCAATAAAAAAAAAAAATATTTTTATAAATATAAAATGTATTGTTTTGTAAAACAATTGTTTTCATTTAAATGTTGAGCATTATTACAGTGATGATGTTTAAAAAATAATTCTAGTAGGATAAACTAAAATATTAATCGTATAGTATTAAAAAGTTATTTAATGAACGTGTTAGCAAATAATTTTTTAAAATTTTCTATTGTCTTTCTTGAAAAGAAGTAATCATAGAATAATTGTAACTAATTGTAAATGTAAATGCTTAATTGTCGTACTTTTATAGTTGCAGAGAAGTTGAAAGATAGAGATATGATAACCTAACACCTAAATGTTTTGAACATCGTAATTTATTAACGTAAATAGAATATATATGCAATTGACGAATAAATATTTAACATTCAATCTAGAAACCAGCATTTTCAATAATATTTTAAATTAAAAAAAATAAAGGCCCTCAAATAATTACAAAACAGATTTAATTTTTGATTTGTATTTATAATTTAATATATTTATGATCTATTAGGTAAACATTAATTAGGCTAATTCGTTCAATTTTTTTCATTTTTATGATCATCAAGGATTTTTTTTTTTTTTTTAATTATTATTTTCAGAAACTTTAAATGTATTATTCGGAGACAAGTTAAATACTAAACTATATTTTAAATTTAAAAAAAATTCTGATTACTGAGCATATTTAAAATAAAGTTATTAATAAAATAAATGATCATAACTCATTCTACTACGCGAAACTTCCTTTTGACAGAAAACACACATATTTAAGCGAAATATATTTTATTGCCACCAGATGGCAGCACAGTTTTATTATGGGCGCTTTTCCCACGAAAAGAATTTTACACGAATTGTGAAATGTCTTTTGATCTGGATCTGAAGATAGCGAAAAGTGATGACATTAAAATATAAAATTCTTTTTTCTGAAAATAAAAATAGCTACTGCCGCTTTTTTGTTACAATGATGTGGGAATGGAAAAACATTTTCAGGTATCATTTTTTCATTTCAAAACATTTTCAGCATTTTCTAACTTTTAAGTCATATAAAATTTTGATACTAAATGTAAGATATCTTTGAATCGTTTTTTTAAAAAATAACTTTGACCTTTAATCTATTTGTTTAAAGTGCTTAATATGTTATTAAAATATAAACTTTTTGACGAAATTTCAAGCACAGAAGATATTCTAAATTTATTTTTACAATTCTACAATATAAAATGAATTTCTTTTTATTTTATTCTTATGTTCATATATCCTTTATGTTTCATTCAATTTATCCTTATTTTTTGAAACTTTGAACATTCCTTTTTATGGGATTACTGTACTGTATTTCACATAAAGATTATTCTATATAGACTTGCACTCGTTATTAAACATCAGAAGACTATACAGAATTTTTAACTGATAAATAATTGATTAAAAACTGATCTAACTTAATCGTCTTAACATAAATAAATCAAAAATAGATTATCTTTTTATCATCATTTTTTTCCCTCTAAATAAAAATTAGAATGATTATGTTAATCATCTTAACATAATCATCCTAACATAATCTAACTTAATCATCTAACTGATGATTATGTTTGTAATGTTTTGCAATTACAAACATAAAAGCAATTTCAATTTTGCAATTAAAAATCAAACTTATCAGTGTTGCAAAATCAATAAATGAAATTAGTTACTCTTCGTAGATAATTTTTAAATAAATTTTCCAAACGTTAAAAAAAAAAAGAGCAAAAAAATTTCCAAATACTTTATAGACGAATCTTTCCAGAATCATCATTCTCAACAATATCAATTTTAACAGACAGGTATGAAACTACAACAATACTTAATCACCGTCCAATAACATTTTCTTTCCCATCTGATACCAAGAGCAACCATTTTTGATTCACCATTCGTCAGCAATCCTTGATGCTGACTTCAACAACATCGGTTTCATTAGCAGCAGCACCAGCAACCTCGCCTATCCATCCATTGTTTTGGAAGTATGAAAAGATCCTGCGGCCATGTTTTGATCTGTGGCATTACTGTTATTAAGAGGAAGTTGAATATAAATCTTTGGGGCAGAATTACAACCGCTTATCGCTTGTCACAGTATCCGATCCATCGAGTTATCCGACAGAGAAGAGTTTGGAAGAGTGGTGGTGGAACGTTGGAGAGAAGAAGATAGCAATTTATCTTTCACTTTGATATTCTGTTGTTCTTTTCTAATGCTGTATTCGTTTCTATTAGGATCTACAAAAGCGAGAGGATGTAGTAGCAAATTCAGCAAGTAATACATCTTTTGATATTCTTCTTTCCAACAATGCAACCTCTTGTGGAGTTGAAGCTAACTTTAATTAAACCTATATTGCAGATAAGGCTTCTTAAATATTTTTTTATTAATAGCCCTTTTGGATTAAATCTTTTAGAATATCTATTTTCCAGTGATACCAATAATGTTGAAGATGTAGTAGTAAATTCAGCAAGCAATATGTCTTTTGAAATTCTTCTTTCCAACGATATAATCTCTTACTGAGTTAACACTTATCAATTAAACTATAAATAAACATACATTGCAGATAAGGCTTCTTAAATATTTTTTATTAATAGCCCTTTTCTTGATGAAATCCCTTTAGAATATCTACTCTCCAGTGATACCAATAATGTTGATTTCAATTTTAAACTTGAATTATGTTTAATACTTTTTAAGGACTTCAAAAGAAGCTAAAAAGTACTTTTTTTTTTCCTAGAAGAAATAATGCTTCATCCTAAAAAAGCAGAAAAGGTTTTTCAAAGTTTTCTTTTTATATTAGGATGAAGCTTCTCTTCAACACCACAAAGAAAATTTGCAAAAATAATTGTTAAATAATAAATTTCAAGACTATTAAGAAAATTATTCTTACATATATCCTTTCACTTTTACAATTCGAGTTCCATTAGATGCTGGTTTTAAATTACAAGTATTGCATTTAGTGCTTTTTAAGAACTTTTGATACTTTTTTTTTCTTGTTTCTTCAAGACGTATTTAAATTTTTTTAGAATGTGGTACCTCTTTTTAATGCTTTCATGAAAAAAATTCATAACAAAATAAAAGTCTTATCCTTTCAAGGTAAATAATAGTTTAAAAAGTTGATAATCATACTGCATAAATATAAACAAACATTTTAAAACTATGAATAAATATTTTTGTTTACCTTTTAACTGCAACTATATCATTTAAATTCCTGCCCTATTATGATGATTCTTGTCTTAATAGCGAATTTTTATTGATAAATTTTCCTCCCTATCGAATTAAGTGAGTGTTTTCGTTAGAGCGACATTAGAAAAGACAATAGTATCCTATATAAGCATTCAATTCTAAAAATAAAATTCTAGAGATTATTCTGAAAAAGAAATCTGTTAAAATTCTTGTATTTAAATTGTATTAAAATTCAAGAATTTAAAAAGAATTTTTGGCCCAAACGTTGAAGCTTCTAAATCTAAAAATATTGTACTAAAAATCAGCACATCATTTTTCAACAATGTCATTCCCCATTGTGATGATATGAGCTTCAGTTGCAAATACAAATTGCATTTAATGAGTTAAAGATTCTTTCACGAATTTTTCTATTTCTTTTTAAAAACGAAACAGCATTAAAAAATAAATTTCAATGAAAACGGCAGCACCGCACATATAACGCAATGAAAACACAAAATACACAGAATTATACCACACTTATAGAAAGGTATTTTAAGAAAAAAAACCATACAACGCGTTGTATCGTTAAATTCAAAATATCCCCAAAGCTTTTAAGATGAACAAACAGAACAGAGCATTGTAACACATGTTCTTCACATCTAACGAATCCAAAAACGCGGTGCTCTTGAGAAAAAAAAAAAAAAAAAAAAGAAGACGACATTATTGTATCATACACTCGGATAGCATCGCGCACAAGAAAAACCATTGTTGCACCAGGTTCTCAACATTCGTCGTACTTTCTTGCCCTATTAAAAAAGAAGCAAAACGGGAGAGGTCTTTGTGAAGGTAACGCGTTTCCACCAGCAACTCAAATACAACAATGACAGACACATCTTCTTCATGCAAACTCCAATGCGGAATGGATGAAAAGAATTATGCGACATATTTAGGCAAGCCCTGAACGAGCACAATAACAACGGAGTTTTGCAAACAAGTCGGGATTCTTATACGACTCCCATCTTTCTCAGGAGTTATTCTAATGCCTCTTGGATATGGAGTTCCTTCCCAAATCAAATTTGGGAAATATTTATATTTGCAACAAAGCAATCCGCATTTGCATATTTTTTTTAAATGCAAGTAATAAGTTCTGATGTATCCAAACAATCTTTTCTATGTCGAGTGTGTGGAGTTATGTGTTAATTCAAATGTTTATGTACTATATATGAACACAAAAGCATTTTTATTTGATGAACAATTATTTCAATACTAATAGCTTAATCAATTTTAAAAATTTATATTTTATGCCATCTTCTAAGAACTCATAACGAAGTTTATTGCACTACACAAGTAATATTATTTTAAAGAGCATTAACGAGGGCTAGAAATTATTATATACATTTTAACTATTTTGGTAGATTTTCTTAAAACGAATTATGATATGGCTTATGAAAAATTTTGATTTCACAAACTCATAACTAGAAATATTTAAATAGATTTTAATGCTCGACTCATAGCACAATAGTAATGAGCAGCTAGCTTGTAGAAGAGTGCAAGTTCAAATTCGCTGGTGGCATGTGTTGCAGTCATTGAAACGATGATTGGTATGAGAGTGTCTCTTAACAAACAGCCAGAATGGTGAGATATTATCAGATTTTCTCACACTAGACATTCAAATGTATAGTTAGATGGAAGGCATTACTCACTGTTCGTATCTCCTCGAGGAGTTGGAGGAACATTTTGGAACAGGGTATTTCGGATATACATCGTGTAAAAGCTGTCGCGAAATTTAGATTTGCGGTGGGCCATGACTGATTGGCGAACCATCTGAGCCGCATTGGCATTTGATAGCCCACATTGTCCACTCTGTGAAAAGATCATGGATAGACACCCTATAGTAGGATGCCGAGCCTTGCACGGGAACTCCGAGATGAAAAGACATTGGAGGGCCAGAAATTTGCTGATGAGACATTGACTTTTTTTCTTATGTGTGTTTTGATCTCGTAAGAGTTTTTTATTTCCAATGGCAAGAGAAAATGACAAAGTTTTCCATGAAGTCAATAATTCCTGCAACATTAATGATGTATGTATAAAATAATTTTATTTTGGTTTACAGAATAGTAAGAAGTAAATGGACAAGTGAATATAAATCAAGAGCTTAAAAAAAAAAAATTGAAATATAGAATGAATGAAACATTTGGAGTATTTTAATTGCAAAATAATAGGGTATTTATATATGTACATAAATTTTAAAATTAAACGATGTGGTTTTTTTGTATATATATATATTTTTGTATGTGAATAAAACAATTTATTTGGTAGGTTTTTCAGCATTAGGAGCATAATTTTTTTTTTTTTTAAACTTTAAGAATTCTATACAATGAATGCATTTTAAATGAGACAACATGAAGAATTACATATTTCCCACAGATTTCAAAAATTTCGAATTTTATGGGATTTTTTTTTTTTTTTTTTTTTTTTTGACAAATTCGTAAGATGAAAATGTTTGTTTAAAAAATTGAAATTTTAATAAAATAATAATAATTTTAATAATAAATAACAATTTTAATATTTTTTGTTTAAATAATGTATCGAAATACAATAAATATGATTTAGTAGATAAATCACATATTCATTGCTACAAAGTCTTGAAATCAACAAGGAAAATAGATTAGTTTGCTTTACTAATTCGAACACTTAAAACACTTAACACAAAAATACTTTTAGTACAAAGGAGTACTTTTAATACATTTAAAAGAAAAAGTCAGTAAAAGAAATAACAGTATTTTGCCAATAAAAATCAAATATATCAATACGTTACAAAATAAATCCTGCAAATAAACATTTTTTAAACAGGCCATTATTTGTAACGATTAAGTAATTAGAAATATTGAAAATACAATAACATAAGTCAAGTAAATTTACTTATCGACAAGACCAACAAACATTGAAAAAAAAGATGACTCAAACAATCTCAATCTCAAAAAAATGTCACCAATACTTTATGGAATGCGTGCAATAAGTGGGTCATTTATAAATTCTCAATGACTAGAAGTCAAAAAAAGAATGAGAAAAGAAAAAAATCAGGGAAAGAATTTCATATAAATATAAGATTAACCAATCGTTTTTTACATGTCTACGCATTACCTTTGCTTCAGATGAAATTTTTTTCAATAAACTACCCAAAAGAAGATAATACACAGACACGCAAAGAAATACACATAAAAAAAATAATCGCAACAACCATGTAAAAGGGACTAACTCTTTTGAGATATGAGATTTGTGTTTTTCTAAGTTACGAAAAAACGCTTTTGAAATGTACTCAAAAAATTTTCGAAGTACACGCTACTTCGCGTGCTATGAAATCGTCCAGTACCGTTGGTTTGAAAAGACAACATGGTCTACAAACATTAGAAGGGATTTTTAGTTACATCCTTTACGACATTATTATTTTTTTTTTTATCATCTATTGATTTTTAAAATATACATTATTGTGTAATGGGAGAAACTATTTCAGTATGTAATAATAGCATTGATTTATGCAGAGCTTTTATCAATAATGCTAAAATAATTCACTATAAAATAGCGTCACACTAGGATTTATACATAAATCCAATTTTTGTAGGATTGTCCCTACAAAATGAAAATAACTATTCAGTATGTAATAATAACATTGATTTATTCAAAACTTTTATCAATAATGTTAAGATAATTACTATAAAATTGTGACACACTGGGATTTATAAAAATCTAATCCTACAAAAATAACCTACCTAATACTACATAAATCCTACAAAAATCCCATTTTTGTAAGATTGTCCCTACAAAATGAAAGAAACTATTCAGTATGTAATAATAACATTGATTTAATCAAAACTTTTATCAATAATGCTAAAATAATTCACTATAAAATAGCGTCACACTAGGATTTATATATAAATCCTACAAAAATCCCATTTTTGTAAGAGTGCCCCTACAAAATGAAAGAAACTATTCAGTATGTAGTAATAATAACATTGATTTATGCAGTACTTTTAACAATAATGTTAAAATAATTCACTATAAAATTGTGACACATTAGGATTTATACATAAATCCTACAAAAATCCAATTTTTGTAAGATTGCCACTACAAAGTGAAAATAACCCTTATGTAATAATAACATTAATTTATTAAGAACTTTTATCAATAATGCTAAAATAATTCACTATAAAATTGCGACACATTAGGATTTATACATAAATCCTACAAAAATCCAATTTTTGTAGGATTTTTTCCTTACAAAATGAAAGAAATTATTCAGTATGTAATATAGATTTATTTAGAACTTTTATCAATAATGCTAAAATAATTCACTATAAAATAGCGTCACACTGGGATTTATACATAAATACTACAAAAATCCAATTTTTGTAGGTTTGTGCCTACAAAATCCAACTTTTAACATGGAAATAATTTATTAAATGTTCGTCAAGATAATATGTAATGAAAAATTAAAATAATGAAATACATTTTAACTTCCATTATTTAATATGACATTTTTTATGGATGATTGGTGATCATTCCGTATTCGAAAATAAAAATAAAATTATTTTCAATTACAATATTTTATTTATACGTATAATGTAATTCCAGACAACAAATATAATAAAAAAAATGAGGCCTTTGGCAAATATGTATGGAAAAGATTGTTATTTCAACATATCTAGTCATTCCAATAAAATATGCTGTTTTATTTCAAACAGTTCATCTAATATTCATATAAATTTTAGTTATTTCATATAAAGCTAATTTTTAAAAGCTGCCCACTGTTTTACTAACCAAAGTTAAGTTACTTCCCTTTAACGATGCATATATTTATTAAATAATCGTAAAGATAATGTGTAATGAACACTAGATAAAAGATGTGTAATGAACAATAGACAAAACACAATGTGTAATGAACAATAGATAAAAAGATAATATGTAATGAACAATAGATAAAAGATAATGTGTAATAAAATAAAGAAATTCTATAAAAATGTTTATTTAATATTGTAGAATATTAAGATGAAATACATTTTAACTTCCATTATTTAGTACGATATTTTTTATGGATGATTGGTGATCATTCCGTATTTGAAAATAAAAATAAAATTATTTTCAATTAAGTTATTTTATTTATATGTATATTGTAATTCAAGACGAAAAAAATTGAAGCCCTTTGGCAAATATGCATGGAAAAGATTGTTATTTCAACATATCTAGTCATTCCAATAAAAGATGCTGTTTTATTTTTAAACAGTTCATCTAATATTCATATAAATTTTAGTTATTTCATATAAAGCTAATTTTTAAAAAGCTGCCCACTGTTTTACAAACCAAAGTTAAGTTACTTCCCTTTAACGACGCATATATTTATTAAATAATCGTAAAGATAATGTGTAATGAACACTAGATAAAAGATAATGTGTAATGAACAATAGACAAAACACAATGTGTAATGAACAATAGATAAAAAGATAATATGTAATGAACAATAGATAAAAGATAATGTGTAATAAAATAAAGAAATTCTATAAAAATGTTTATTTAATATTGTAGAATATTAAGATGAAATACATTTTAACTTCCATTATTTAGTACGATATTTTTATGGATGATTGGTGATCATTCCGTATTTGAAAATAAAAATAAAATTATTTTCAATTAAGTTATTTTATTTATATGTATATTGTAATTCAAGACGAAAAATTGAAGCCCTTTGGCAAATATGCATGGAAAAGATTGTTATTTCAACATATCTAGTCATTCCAATAAAAGATGCTGTTTTATTTTAAACAGTTCATCTAATATTCATATAAATTTTAGTTATTTCATATAAAGCTAATTTTTAAAAGCTGCCCACTGTTTTACAAACCAAAGTTAAGTTACTTCCTTTAACGACGCATATATTTATTAAATAATCGTAAAGATAATGTGTAATGAACACTAGATAAAAGATAATGTGTAATGAACAATAGACAAAACACAATGTGTAATGAACAATAGATAAAAAGATAATATGTAATGAACAATAGATAAAAGATAATGTGTAATAAAATAAAGAAATTCTATAAAAATGTTTATTTAATATTGTAGAATATTAAGATGAAATACATTTTTAACTTCCATTATTTAGTATGATATTTTTATGGATGATTGGTGATCATTCCGTATTTGAAAATAAAAAATAAAATTATTTTCAATTAAGTTATTTTATTTATATGTATATTGTAATTCAAGACGAAAAAAATTGAAGCCCTTTGGCAAATATGTATGGAAAAGATTGTTATTTCAACATATCTAGTCATTCCAATAAAAGATGCTGTTTTATTTCAAACAGTTCATCTAATATTCATATAAATTTTAGTTATTTCACATCCAGGATCTAATAAACTGAAATTCTAAAGAATATTCCTTCAATAAACCCTCCAATCAACAACAGAGTTTCCTAAGAACAAAACAAAACAAAAACGGCAGCAAACAAAAACATCACAAGTGGCGGGTAAATTCGCTATTTCCTTGATTTCGAGAACCAACAAAAAAAAAAAAATAATAATAATATATTTTTCTTAAAGATTTATTTTAAACTCTCAATTATAAAAATCAAAATAGTAACGAGAAATGTTTAAATCTCTTGTTCACCGAGAAGATTGTAATCATATTTCTAAATAAACAAGAATAAATAAATAAATAAAAAAAAAACATTTAGAATTCTTAGAGGAGAGTGGAATGAATAAAAAAAAAAAAAAAAAAAAAAAGATTTCTTTTATCATCCAGTGACAAAATTATATTTGTTGCTGATGCAATATTCTCTCGTATTACTTTTTCTAATGCTGCCGAAATGGAATTTGATGTCTCCGGGCTAAAAAGTAATATCGTATTTTGTGCATATATCTCTCTCTTTATTTATGTTTTCTTATGCACTCCGCGTATTCGCTCATTTAGAATTGAATTTAAATTATGCACAGATTATGTTTGGGATTAATAAATTAAAATATGTAAGCTTTTTGAAATACTCGTTAACTTTAATTGAACTGTTTAATTCCGAGATCTAAAGCAAGAGCTGTTCGGAAGCTCTAAACAAAAAGGCACAAAAAATAATTACCAATTATCTCTTGCGTTTCCCGACTTTGTTTGGAATGAGAATTCAAATAAAAGGCGGGGAGTCAAAAATCATCGGAAAAGCTTAGCAAAGCAAAGCACAAACAAAGGAATTTTCCTTTACAATTTGCTGTTACTGCTGTTGCGATGTTTTTATTGCAAAGTTATTTTTCTCTCCGTGATTATTGTTAAAGACGAAAAGGAAGGTAAACAAGAAGAAAAGGAATTCAAAACACTGGTGACTTTGGGCTTGATGACATTATATCCGAATCAATGTTTTATTTTTAATGCATCACTGATCTATCTCTGAAATTGAATGTTTAAAAAGTATTTAAAAGAATACAAATGCAAGAATATGTATTTAAATTGCTATTCCCTAGGCTATTGAGAACTTGCCTCCCATAAGTTATGCACATAAAACCTCCTTTTCCCCCAACTTGGAAAGCTTTTTAAAAAAGAATGTTTTTCGCAAATAAATTTTTAATGAGTTTTCGTATTAAAAATATATGCGATTGCAATTTTCGCAACTGCTGCTAAAACTCGACAGCCGATGTAATGGAGTTTTTAGAATCAGATTTTTGATAATTTAAATCGCGGAACACATAAAAAAAAAATAATAAAGGACGATATTTCTTGGGAATTGAAGCTTATTGACACAAGGAATGGCAGCTTATTATTGTAATCTAAATAGGAGTGTCAAAGTACCATTTTTTTTTTTTTTTTTTCTATCAGGTGTTTTTCATCTAACTCACTTAAGCATTGGAGCAGATTACGGGAAAACTGTGAGTTGAATTTTATTTAGACAATAAATATTTACTGAGTGAGATCAGAAATGAAAAGATTAAAAGTTTTTTTTTTTTTTAAATCTGAATAACGAATTGTGTTTCTTGAATGATTTTTCTTGTTATAATTTAAAAGCAGAAAGTTTTCCGTTTTCGTGTTGACGCTTGAAAGCGTCTTAAATTTTAGTAAATAATGTTTATATAGTTTTTACTTCCGAATAATTAACAATCAAATTCTTTCATTTCAATTTTGATGCGCACTTTGCTTTTATATGCTTTTTACATTTTGAAATTCATTCGAAATTATTTTTAGTGTAAAGCGAATTTTGAGTAAAATTTGTTTGAAAAAAAAAAAAATATTGAAGATTTATTCAAATGTATTAATTAGTTTTATTTATAATTTTATCTTGCAATTGATTAAATTACACTTTTTAATTGAATAATATTGAAAAATAGTTCGTTGCAGTCTGTTTTTTATTGTTAAATTTGCAATGCCATCTAAGAAAAAGATAACTATTCAATCGGACCAGAATTTACTCTAAATGAAGAACAGCACGTAGATCTATCTATAGGAAATATGATACCATTTGATATGTCTATAAACAAAGCACAAGGCCGTTCATTTAAAATGGTTGGGATTGATAATCCAACAAGCTAAAATTAAAAGCCAAAACTCGACTGGGATGTGATGGAGTTTTTAGAATCAGATTTTGATAATTTAAATCGCAGAACACATAAAAAAAAAGGATATTTCTTGGGAATTGAAGCTTATTGACATGGAGCAGCACGTAAATAAATGGACTTCTACTATTTTATCTGGTGAGTGGTTCAAAAATTACAAAAAAATTATTAATAGTAATTTTTAATCAAATAAAACACTTAAATTTATTATCACCAGCACTAACAATTGTTTATTTAAAAATTACGAATATAAAATAGCATCACGCTTCTTTTCGCCTCTGACCCCATTTGGAAATTTTGCTTCTGGTTTTATTATAGCTTGCACCAAATGCTTTTAATTTTGATCGTTATTATTTATTTTAAATTCGCGATTAAAATTATTCTTACATGGTTTTTATATTAAAAAACAATGAATTCCATAGAAAAGTTTGCTGGTAGTTTATTATTAGTTGCCAATTTTACCAACTTGTTTCTTTGATATTTTTTTTCTTAATGCTGCTGGTAAAGATAAATAGTTAGGCCCTAAGCAAGGGCTGCACCAACGTTACTCATTTAGTATTACCCAGAGGGCGCGTGTAGCTTGAAGATATGCTACGGACGCTAAGTAACACTAACCTTCACAAAGCTCTACAATCATAATAGACGGGGACCGACGTCCGTTGAAGTCGATTCCGAACCACTACAAGCAACCATGACACCAAGCGTGTGTGTGTGCCATGTGTGTGTGTATGTGTATGTGTGTGTGTGTGTGTGTGTGTATGTGTGTGTAATCAAATACCAAAAGCTAAATTTCTATTTTCTTATTAGGTAGAATTTTGTTATTTTGAAGATTAATATACAAGGACTAATTGTATATTAATCTTCAAAAGAACAGTGTTTTGTAATTAAAAAAATAAATAATAAAAACAACCCTAAAGCTCCTTTCGGATATTCATTAATACTAAAATAAATAAATAAAACATCTTATTTTTTCAAAAATCAACGTATTCACGACGACAGATAAAAAAATCCTGCAAGTTATCAAAAAATATATGTATACAGATAAGTATATATATACATATGCAAAATTTAATTAATCCTATCGTTCGGTTATCCCTCGCACTCTAGACGCATCACGAAAAAAGCAGCCACGACATGAAGGTTGAGAGCAGCTTGACGAATCTCTTCCTTTTTCTCTACCCAACATCACATGATGTTGCCAGTCACTGGGATGGGGGAGGGTCCGGTAATTTGGGTGTGGGGGAGCGAGTTAATGCCCCCCACCGTGCACTCGACACGCGCCATGTCCATTATCCACGAGATAGGACAGGTAGTGCTCATAAAAGGTTGCTTGCCAACTTCAACTGTCGGAAAAAAAAAGAAGTGACGATTTTGTATCGCATTAAGTTGCACGACACGGAGCCATGGAGTGGACGAGATCTTCTTATCCATTGTCTGATTTTGTGTGCATGGGGGATAGGGGCCGGGAAGAAATGGCGTTGAAAATAAATGGCGGAATAGGTATACGGTTGAAAGGACAGCGTGTAATTTTGCCAAAGCAATTTCTTTAAAAGATATAAGAGCATGCAACATTCATGTATACACGCAGACATATATATATATATATTTAGCTATTTTTAAAATTAAAATTAAAATTATTTTAACTGGGAAAAAATATCTGTTGGAAAACAAAAAGTTAGTACAAAATTGTTGTTGTACAGCAGTATAAAGAACTGTTGGTACAAAATTCTTCAAAAAACGACGAATATCTTTTATCAATATTGATAACAGTTTACTCTATGTAATTTAATGAATTAGTTACGACTGTATAAAATCCATCCAAAAAGTGAAATTATAATCCTAAAATAAGTGGAATTAATAAGGAGGAATACAACAGAGAAAAATAAGAAGGGGAAAAAACATGATTTTCTAATGTGCATTTGAAAATATATATATATTTAATTTAATCATATTTCGTCTTCAAAAAAATTCATTTCTTATATTGGTTTTTCACAATACACCGAGAAAAAAAGTGTCAATGTACTAAAATACCGCATACTGTACTACATAAATGAAAGCTATTAAGCATTTTAAGCTATACGAAAGAAAACGTTTCAGTCGCAGCAAAAGACAGAGAGAGTTAATTTAAATAAAAACAAACGAATAAATCACTTAATAAACTTTTAATTCAGTAACATAAAAAATGTCATTCGTAGTAGCCAGCATACTTCAATCTCTACTTTCTTGAAACATAAACTCGGCTTCATTAGAAAGTTCGTTTACAATCAGATACATTTATAAAGCAACAAAATGAAGAAATAAATAAAAAAAAAAATAAAAACCGTACGAAATAGCAACTACGCAACCACTGTTATGATAAGAAAGTGAAGTTCATAAAAGAGATACAAAAACGATGAAAATTTTAAGCTCGCCTGAAAAGATAATAACAATAATAAAGAGAGAGAGGGAGTTTTATGAAAGGCGGGATAAAGAATTTCAATCGTCTTTTTCCCGCGAGAAAGTTCATTTCTAAGGAAAAACGTTCCATATGTTTCGAAGAGCGAACACACAGACACAATAAGACAAACGACAGAGTCCGACTAGCGCAGCTCATTTTGAATAAAACGAGGAACGGCTACAAATTGCTTTCGTATAAAAGAATTCGCAGAATACTCAACAGACATTTACTCCCATCTTTGTCCCAAGTCGAATAGATTTGACTCTTCTGCAAAAGACATTTTTACTCCACCATTTCGACTACCATTTTTTTTTTTTCTTTTGACTAAAAGAAAAAAAGGAGTGTCTTGAGATGGAATTTAATCTTTCGGTCTAAAAAAATGCTTTTTAAATATATATGTATATTTTACTTCAATGATGTAGCTGTTACTTTTATATTAAATTTATTGCAACAGTTAGTAGTTATTATCAAACATTTATTGTTAAATTTAAGTAGTATTTAATAATTATACTAGTAAATGATAATAATTATATTTTATCAAAAATTTCAAATGATTAACTATGACAGAACTAATATTCAATCTGCTGCAAAATCTGTTGGTTAAAAAAAGTGCAATGTAAGAAAATAAATAAATAAATAATAATTAAGAACAATATATATATATAAACAAATATATCCGGGCAATTGACAGAAGAAAGATGCGTGCGCAGCTGGTGACGTGCGCAGCATAAAGGCTCGTTCCCACCGAGGCGAGAGACGTGAAGATTCAAGAGGCAAGCGACAAAATTTTTCGACCCCTTCACAGCGAAACGTCAGAAATAGCATTACGCCTAGTGAAAAACCGCTTCGAGTTGAAAGTTGGGCAACTCCAAGCGGCAGACTGCAAACCGGTTTCAGGCGACCGCGGTGAGGCTAGTGATTGGTCAAATTTTTTCGCTTGCATCTTCTCGCCTTGGTGAGCACGAGCCTTTAGGGCTGAGGTTCCATCCGCTGGTGGCTTTGTTCTAGATTTTGTTTCAAAACACGAGGTGTTGTAGACACTGTTTTGAAAACGCTTGTGAAGTTCAGCATCTTCCCTCATGAGTCGGACTACCAGGTGGGGTTTTCTGGGTTTAGTCCCATACGATATGTAAACGCGAGTAGTTCCCCCTAAAAGTTTTAACGGAAAGCACTGCCTCCTTTTTCAGCGACACGGTGCCAAGTCAAACTTCTACCTACGGCTGCTCCATCACAACAGAATACCCCCTTCCCTCCTTCTATGAGAACACACAGGCTCATGGACTTGGTCTAGATGTTGCTATCTACCAAGTGGGATAAGAAACAACAGCAACAAGATTATGTATAATTTCAAGTCATGATTAAAAAACCTTAACTTGTGTTTCGTTTTAAATGCAGAAACAATAAATACATTTAAATTATTTTTAATAGAACAAAATAAATGACATGTTTTATATTATCAGAAATATTACGATTTAATGCCCACGGTTATTTTTTTTTTTATTTATTTATTTGGTACAAAAATGCAGTTTAATCCACTGTTAGTGCAATTTCGAAAATCGCCAAATTTTGCGCTTTATGTCATAAACCAAATTTCATAAAATTTTGAATTAGCATTAACAGAAAATGATACTAGATTTGGTACATTATGTTCTCCCCCTCCCAAGTTTTATGCCATAGGTTTGAATTACATGACCTATAACTTTTTTTCAATAATAAATGAATATACATCATAATATCAAAACAGAATTTAATATAACAATTCCGAAATCTTACTTGGATTTTAATGAAAATCCAGTACAAGGAAAGAATATAACAGTTGCAAAAAAAAAAAAAAAAAAAAAAAAAAAAAAAAAAGACAACTTAAGTCCATTTAAAATAATATGAACAATGGAATCCTAGAAAGCCGTAATATTGAAATGTAAAATATATATATATATATTTTGGTACTCAGATATTAAGGTATTAAAATTTTTAATGGGAAAATATTTTTATTTCTTGTTCCTTTTTATTATCTATGAAATTTAAGTAAATCATGTGATAATAATCAAAAATTACCTTTTAGTTAATGAGCTTGTGGAGCATTGCGGATATAAAAATAAAATTATTCACATCAAAATAGTGCATTTAATTTTCATTACAAGCTGCACTAAAAATAGTTGAAATAAAATTTTGGGTTCGCAAACACACCTACTTATGCTTATGCACACCTATCTGACTGCATTCATATTTATTACTAAAACATTTCAGAGAAAAGTTTCTTAAGAAATTAAAAGAATTGCAAGTAGAAACATACCCAACAAAGAGTGTCTGTAACGAGGATAATTAAAAGAATATCTTAGTAAGAAGAAAAAAAGTCCTTTAAGGAATTGAGTCCCCAGATACAGAGAGAGAGAGAGAGCAAACAAAAGAATTCAGCAAGTATTCATCTTAAAAATCTATCCGATTCAAATCCCAAAGCTATTTCTCACGATTTAAAGAACGAAACGCAATCTACAGAAGTATCTTCTAAATAAGAAATCTTCCGCATGTGCAGATAGATAGCATCCACACCAAGGGGACAGAAAAGCCTCCGAGATAATCCTGAGACACGCTCGTAATTTCTCCTGTGGTTGAAATCCTTCCGCGTTAAGAGGAATAACGAAGTCATTAACTTTTTAGACGTTTATTTACCATTCTCATTCCGGCAAAGTGCATTCTTTAATGAAACGAAAAGTGTGCGTTTTACGTTATTAAGTTCCGAAAGTGTTGTGGTGATTAGTTCTTTTTAAATCTCATTCCCACTTGCACGCTAGCTTACGGTAAACACGGAGAAAAGCCTTTTGAAGTTGCACAGCAAACACAAAGAAAGAAAAACTGCACAGACTGCTGCTGCTGGAGTTGGAAAAATTATAGCATTCGGAGAATAAATATTTAACGTTTTGGTGATATTTTTATGCAATACGGAATGAAAAATGGATCGTGCCAGCGAAAATGCACATATTTGTTACTTTTGAATGATAAATATTTCGTTAAACTGTTTGCTTATAACGCTGATTTCTCTAATGGAAAAGAGTTAATGCGTAAGATATTAGAAGAATTTTGACAAAGGAAAAGATATTGCCATTTTTTTCGTGTGAAAATGGTGATTATTTCAGTGTTGCCAATCACTGTAACAATTATATAACTGATAAACCACAAAGCACGTCTAGATTTTTTAAATATTCGGCTGAACGCTAGTCTGCAACAAGGCATTGTAGTCTGAACTTGAAAAATAACCTCTATATCTCCCTTTACGAATTAGACTTACAGATGATCGTAAACTCATTGAAAACTGACCAACATCCATTAGTAAGACGAGCTGAAATTCTGTTTCCTCGAAAGCTACCAAACGAAACTGTATGATTTCGATTTCCATCCAAAATTGCAACAAACTGTTTGGAGTGCATTGGCGAGATGCGCTTAAAACTTATTCTCTCAAATCTGTACGTAGCTGAAGAGATACAATCAATGCGTTAGCTGAAAATTTATAAAACGTCGTTATTTTAAGTAAATGTTAGATTACGTTAGTTCTTTGTTCTGTTAGTTTAATAATTATAAGATCTTTGCTTGAGAACATAAGTAAACAATTATTTATATTCTTAAAAGCAATAGTTAAATTCAAATATTCTTAGACATCTTTTTGTGTGTTTTTTAAATTTATTCATTCATTTATTTTTTTTATGCGATTTAGTGTATCGAAAATATTTTCCATTTTTATGCGAACAAATCAAATTTTAAGTCAAGGGGAAAAAAATATTAAATAAAAAAAAATCTTAAGAATTGTGTACAAATTATGAATAATTTGCCCAAGAAATAATAACAAGTAATTATAACTATAAAAAAAAAAAAAGATTCTCCTTTATAATTCTTTTAAGGATGTATCTATCACATAAAAAGAAATTTAATAATGTCAGTAGTTCCAAACACTTCCCCGATAATGTAAAAAGAGAGCTATCACTATTAATGATGTAATCTAAATATCGTTTTGTTATAATAATATGTTTTGTTTTGTCTTGCTATATCGTTTTTTTAATAAAATGCTTATTAAAAATATCGTTTTGTTATAATAATATGTTTTGTTTTGTCTTGCTATATCGTTTTTTTTTAATAAAATGCTTATTAAAAATATCGTTTTGTTATAATAATATGTTTTGTTTTGTCTTGCTATATCGTTTTTTTTAATAATATGCTTATTAAAAATATCGTTTTGTTATAATAATATGTTTTGTTTTTTGTCTTGCTATATCAATTTTTTTTTTAATAAAATGCTTATTAAAAATATCGTTTTGTTATAATAATATGTTTTTTTTTGTCTTGCTATATCGTTTTTTTTTAATAAAATGCTTATTAAAAATATCGTTTTGTTATAATAATATGTTTTGTTTTTGTCTTGCTATATCGTTTTTTTTTAATAATATGCTTATTAAAAATATCGTTTTTATTATAATAATATGTTTTGTTATATCGTTTTGTTATAATAATATGTTTTGTTATATCGTTTTGTTATAATAATATGTTTTGTTATAAGAATATGCTTTGACTGAACGTTATTTTGGAAACATAACAATACAGTTGTAGTGGCTTAGTTTACAGTTGTAATGGCTTAACAATTACAAGATTTAATGTACGATTTGTTGGTGTGGTAATCATTAGATAGCGACACTTCACGATTGTTTATTTTTGACAGAGCCTGTTTACAACGTGGGGGAGTATTCAACTTTGAACTCTGACCCCACGAGAAAGGGACAGGACCCCGCAGATGAGGAAGGAAAAGAACGGATGGGAGGCTGCGTCAAGCAGCGAGAGAATGGACGATGCTGTCCCTTAATTAATTGTTAATGTAAATATCGCTGTACATATAACCGTACTTAATTAAAATGTTGTTGTTGAGAGAAAACAACGTTTCGTTGACGTGTTTTGAAATACACCCCTAGACACCCACTTCAAAAGTTCAGCTTTTGTTAGACTGGCAGAGAAGTCTAACAAAACCGTAGGTTCGACCGGGATGAATCTATTGGAACCGGTGTAAATCTACATTAATTATTTAGATTCAAAAAAAAATATTAGCTGAATTCAAACAATTTAAAGCATAAAAATATAAGTTGACGTTGCTTATGATGCTTTTTAGAAAAAGCTGCCTTCAATGCAAAAAGATTGAATTTCAACTATAATATCTATGTCAGCGATGTGCAATTTTAATTGATTTAAAAAAATTAGTTCAATTTCTTAAGCCCTAAAATAATTCCCTGCAAAAATAAACCCAAGAAATAAACATAAACCAATTTATATATAAACAGCATGAATATCCAAATTTCTTTTATATTTATTTCTGATTATATTCGTAAATTATTTATTCTATCAAACAGAGCTTCAACTTTTAATGTAATTGATCCATGTTTAAATAGTACTTAAGGAGCAATACTTCAAAGAAGTATGACCAAATATGGAGTCTCCAGCATCTTACCCATTTTTGCATGCGTTTGAAACAAGAGAAAAAGCAAGTCAAGCAATTTGAAGTTATACTCAACGCGAAAGTAATGAAACAAAAATAAGTAAAAAAAAAAAAAAAAAAAAGGGAGGTTGAAAAATTTGGAGAATAGAAACAAATATTTCACATAGATATTACATCCGGAGGTGGATGATTGCTAGACGTGTAAAATTCTGAAGAGCGGTGTGTTCTCCACAAAGATAAAGTGTTTCTACAAGGAACAGTGCAGTCTAATTTATAAATTTTATGCCTTTTCTTTATTTTTGAAGTTGAAGCATGTTTCTGAATTTCATTTGAATTTGTGTACTTGTTGCGAGTAATCCACATCTACGGAAAACATAATAACCAAAGAATAGCAAATTGAAAATAAAAGATGAAGATAAATATAATTAACAAAAATACAGGTTCATCATATCAATAGAACAAAAATCACCGATTTAATTGCGCAATTTATATTTTTATATCTCATTAATGTAGAATTTACATGTTAATTAATGTACTTAAGGTGTTTTTACTATTGTCTTTAATACATTTGAATATTCATCATACATGATAATAAATAAATAAATAATACTTCATTTAAATACATATGTATATATATATATATATATATATCATATAAGTATATCCATATTATTTTTATATATATTATATAGATCTTCTTCATTGGCGCAACAGCTCCATGATGGGCCAAAGCCGTCAGCCTACTGGCAAATAATAGGAGATGTTATCTTTTTATGGGATAAGGTTGTCAGCCCTATGCCCAATAGTCATGCTATAACGGGACCTACGGTTTAAAGTGGATTCCGAACCACTACAAACATCCCTGGCACCACCGGGACTCGAAACTGAAACCTGTGCTTGGTTGGTTTGTCGCTCTAACATAACTTTTGCACATTTTAAGCTAATTAGACCTCGACCTAATGTTTAACATGGATTCCGAACCACTCACAAACATCCATGCCGCCGCCAGGATATGAACCTGAAGTCTGTAGTACGAAAGGCCAGAGCTCTAGCCAATTGGCCATCAGGTCATATTAACCTGTGGCACCGAGCGCCAGAGAACTTATCATTTGGCCAACAGGTCCCAATTATATATATATATATATAATGAATAAAATAAATGAATATCACATCATTTTGATAATTAGATCATCAAAATTAAGCATTAACAAAGTTTCAATCTTATATCTTAACTTGTTATGAAAGTAGAGTAGAAAACTATGTATTTTTCCATCAATAACAATTTATTGAAGTAGATTCGCCCTATGATGTCGAATCATCAATCATGTTAAATGATAGATTAAATGCAATCCTGTATATTTATCAAACGATCAACGAATGAAATGATGAGGCCCTCGTTTTAATGCAGCCACAACAAAATAATTATAACATCAGTTCCCAGCTTAAATTATCCCCACAAGGGATATTTTGTATGCTCGCAGAGGAAATATTTGATGTTACAGTGTAAACATTATTTATTGATCCTTAACTTTTTTTTTTTTTCAATTTGATTAAAAAATATCATATAAATATCTCGGAGAATGTGTTAAAAATTAATACGATTTTTATTTGGAAATGGAAAGGTGTTAAAAACACGCACAATTTATTGCAGCAAATATCAAATGAAATCAACAACAAATGTTGAGGACTGCTAAAATTTAAAAAAAAAATATATATATATGTCAAATGGTTAAAACAAAATTACTAGATTGAATGAATTACTGAATGAGTTAACTGGAATTTATTTATTTATTTTTCAAAACAGAATGAAAAGATTTATTTCACTGAAATTCTACTTTGTAAGTATATGCATTTTAGCCATGAACAAGATGAAAAACCATCAATTTAGTAAACTTAAAAATAAAGAGACATAACTCATCCAATGAAATTGTTAGCTATAAAATGTTAATAGAATTTTCTGTTCGCATTGCGTTCGCTATTAGTTTAGTAGCTTTATGGAGATTGTGTTAAAAAGCACATTTTCCCACATTTAGGAAAAATAATACTAAATAGCTTTAAATATTTAGAACCAGTTTAGTAAAGCTTTTGCCAAGTAAAGTGGTAGGAGGTAGGTAGAGAGGGAGCTCTCTAGGTTTTCTCCAGTATGACACATAAGAGCCAAATCTTTTAAACCTTTCCAGAAGTCCTCTATGCCCCATCAATCCGTTCATATTCATCTTGGGCACGCTGAAGTTGTACCCACTGTCATAAAAATGTTATAAGCTTAGTAGCTTTATGGGCATTATGTTAAAAATCACATTATCCCACATGTAGGAAAAATAATATTAAATTGCTTTAATTATTTAGAACCAATTATCTAAATATTTTTAAGCTTTTGCCAAGTAAGAGGCACGGAATTCTCTAGGTTTTCCCCAGTATGACACATAAGTGCCATATACTTAAAGGCTTCCTCTGCGCCCCATCAATATGTTCATCCAGGACATACTAAAGTTGTGCCTAATATCATAGAGATGCTATTAGTTTAATGTGTATTGTGTTAAAAGCACATTACCCCACCCGCACATTTAGGAAAAATAATACTAGATAGCTTTAAATATTTAGAACCAGTTAACTAAGTCATTAATTCAATCAAAAAACAGTTATAACTATTGTATTGTTATCAGGTGTGTTTTATTATGAGCAGAGACATTTCAATTTCCTGCTGAACGAAGCACTGAACTTCACTGATTTGGCAACACATCGTCGCATAACGTTACTTATTGGCGACCCAAACTCACGACCGATTAACTCCGATTGAAACTACTCGTTTCATTTCCACTCATAGCTGATGGTGAAATTGATTTTTTTTTTTTTCTTTCTCTGTCTCTCGCCTAAACATCGCTCCTTCATGGAACAGTAAACACAACTCAAAGCGTTTTTATACAACTCGTTTCTTTTTTTCTTTTTTGTATACATTTATCGAGGTCGAGTATTTCATTTTCTTTTCTCTGTACATCGGCATTCACGGCGCTTTTTTAATGTCTCAAGAGAAGGTCTTCGGTATTTTTTTTTTTTTTTTATTTATTTATTTATTTTTTATATTTCTTCTCATATGCGGCTCATTCTTTTTTCTTTCTCCCAACAAGTTTTTTTTTCTTTCTTTTTTTTCTCTTTTTAAAAGCTCCGTCAAGGAAATACGACTCAGAAGATTGAAAGTAAAACTGTTTTGATTCACTAGAAAAATCCGCAGTTCAATTCATTTTTCTTTTGTCGCTTTAATTCTCCAATGATGGTGAAGTGTCAATTGATACGTTTTAAGAGAAAAAACTCCAAGTATTCATTTCAATGCAGTTATTATTGTTGTTTGGGAGCCGTTTAGTTGTTCTTAATGCAATAGTGTTAAAAGATTTACAAGGGATTATTGAAAACAAATAAATATTGAGCTTTTATTAGATAAATTGAATATTATATTGAATATTTTTAAAACAAATTTGAATTGCCTCTAATGATAAAAGATAAAGATAATGATTATAAAAAGATAATGAATAAATTAAAATTCCTGAATAATGACAAAGGGTACGACTATAAATGTTTATTGTAAAATAGATTCTTTTATTATCCCTAGATAGTTACGTCATTGATGCATTCTTGATAATGTGAAAAGAATTATAAGAGATTATTGCAAACAAGTAATCCCAAATTAAATATTGAGCTATTATTAGAAAAGCAGAATATTAAAGAGTTTCACAACACTAAGCTGGTTTTTAACGCAAAATAATAAACTACACAAACGTGCAATACCTATAAGGATAAAAGATAAAGATAATGAATATAAAGGTAGTGAATATAAAGGTAGTGAATATATTAATTATAATGAATAGATTATTGATAACGAATATTAAAGATAATATAATAAAATTATTGAATAGTGTTGAATGATACTACCGTTAGCCGCCGTTTAGTTGAATTAATTTAGTTGAGTACCAATTTTTTGATTGAATTAATGACATTTAGAAGTCATTAATTCAATCAAAAAACAGTTTTAAATATTGTATTGTTATCAGGTGTGTTTTATTATGAGCAGAGACTTTTCAACTCCTGCTGAACGAAGCACTGAAACTGATTTGGCAACACGTCGTCTCATTACGTTGCTTATTGGCGACCCAAACTCACGACCGATTAACTCCGATTGAAACTACTCGTTTCATTTCCACTCACTGGCTGAAATTGATTTTTTTTTTTTTCTTTTTCTGTCTCTCGCCTAAACATCACTCCTTCACGGAACAGTAAACACAACTCAAAGCGTTTTTATACAACTCGTTTCTTTTTCTTTTTTGTATACATTTATCGAGGTCGAGTATTTCATTTTCTTTTCTCTGCCAGTACATCGGCATTCAAGGCGCTTTTTAATGTCACCGGAGAAGGTATTCCGGAAATTTTTCCTTTTTCTTTCTTTATTCTCATATGCGGCTCTTTCTTTTTCTTTCTCCCAACAAGTTCTTTTTTTCTTCCTTTTTTTCTTTTTAAAAGCTCCGTCAAGGAAATACGAATCAGAAGATTGAAAGTGAAACTGTTTTGATTTACTAGAAAAAATCCGCAGTTCAATTTATTTTTCTTTCTTTCGCTTTAATTCTCCAATGATGGGGAATTGACAACTGATACGTTTTAAAAGAAAAAAGCTAGAAGCATTCATTTAAATGCAGTTATTATTGTTGTTTAGGCGCCGTTTATTTGTCTTAATGCAATAATGTTAAAAAAGACTTACAAAGGATTATTTAAAACAAATTAAATATTGAGCTATTATTAGAGAAAATGAACACTATAGAATTTCACAAAATTACGCTGCTTTTTACCCAAAATAATAAAAATACACAACTTTTAAAACAAATGTGAATTATCTATAATGATAAAAAAAATAAAGATAATGAATATATTAAAATTATTGAAATTAACGATAATGAATATATTAAAATTATTGAATAGTGTTGAATGATATTGTAAATGAGTAGTGTAAAAAATAATTTATTTTCTCAATTGAATATTATTAAAAGAGTTTCAAAACATTACTTGTTAACTCACAACAATAAAATACATTAATTTTAAAACAAATGTGAATTACCTATAATGAAAAAAAAATAAATAAAGATAATGATTATAATAAAATTATTGAATAGTGTTGAATGATAATACTGTTTGGCTGTTTTTAAATCAATTACTTAAATTAAAAGTCATTAATTAATTCAATCAAAAAACAGTTTTAAATATTGTATTGTTATCAGGTGCGTTTTTATTTTAGCAGAGACTTTTATTTTCTGCTGAACGAAGCACTGAACTTCACTGATTTGGCAACATGTCGTATTACGTTGCTTACTGGCGACCAAAACTCACGACCCATCAATATGTTCATATTCATCTAGGACACACTAGTTTGCCCATTATCAAAAGATGTTATTAGCTTAGTAGCTTTATGGGTATTGTGTTAAGAGCCCATATACAACATTTAGGAAAAATTATTAGATAGCTTTAAGCATTTGAACCAATTACCTAAATTAAGAAATCATTAATTCAATCAAAAAACAGTTTTAAATATTGTATTGTTATCAGGTGTTTTATTATCAGCAGAGAGTTTTCAATTTAATGCTGAACGAAGCACTGCACTTCACAGATTTGGCAACACATCTTCGCATCACGTTGCTTATTGGCGACCCAAACTCACGACCGATTAACTCCGATTGAAACTCTCGTTTCATTTCCACTCACTAGCTGAAATTGATTTTTTTTCTTTTTCCGTCTCTCGCCTAAACATCACTCCTTCACGGAACAGTAAACACAACTCAAAGCGTTTTTATACAACTCGCTTCTTTTTTCTTTTTTGTACACATTTATGGAGGTCGAGTATTTCATTTTCTTTTCTCTGCCAGTACATCGCCATTCACGGCGCTTTTTTAATGTCACTGGAGAAGGTCTTCGGAAATTTTTTTTTTTTCTTTATTTTCATATGCGGCTCTTTCTTTTTCTTTCTCCCAACAAGTTCTTTTTTCTTTTTTTCTTTTAAAAGCTCCGTCAAGGAAATACGACTCAGAAGATTGAAAGTGAAACTGTTTTGATTCACTAGAAAAATCCGCAGTTCAATTTATTTTTCTTTCTTTCGCTTTAATTCTCAATGATGGCGAAGTGTCAATTGATACGTTTTAAGAGAAAAACTCCAAGTATTCATTTAAATGCAGTTATTATTGTTGTTTGGGCGCCGTTTAGTTGTTCTTAATGCAATAGTGTTAAAAGACTTACAAGGATTATTGAAAACAAATAAATATTGAGCTTTTATTAGATAAATTGAATATTATATTGAATATTTTTTAAAACAAATTTGAATTGCCTCTAACGATAAAAGATAATGATAATGATTATAAAAGATAATGAATATATTAAAATTCTGAATAATATAGAATGGTACGACTATAAATGTTTATTGTAAAATAGATTCTTTTATTATCCCTAGATAGTTACATCATTTCTGCATTCGTTTGATAATGTGAAAAGAATTATAAGAGATTATTGTAAACAAGTAATCCCAAATTAAATATTGAGCTATTATTAGAAAAACAGAATATTAAAGAGTTTCACAACACTAAGCTGGTTTTAACGCAAAATAATAAACTACACAAAGCATTACCTATAACCAATAAGGATAAAGATAAAGATAATGAATATAAAGGTAGTGAATATATTAATTATAATGAATAGATTATTGATAATGAATATTAAAGATAATATAATAAAATTATTGAATAGTGTTGAATGATACTACGTTAGGCGCCGTTTAGTTGAATTAATTTAGTTGAGTAAATATTTTTGATTGAATTAATGACATTTAGAAGTCATTAATTCAATCAAAAACAGTTTTAAATATTGTATTGTTATCAGGTGTGTTTCATTATGAGCAGAGACTTTTCAATTTCCTGCTGAACGAAGCACTGAACTTCACTCATTTGGCAACACATCGTCGTATCACGTTGCTTATTGGCGACCCAAACTCACGACCGATTAACTCAGATTGAAACTACTCGTTTCATTTCCACTCACTGGCTGATGGTGAAATAGATTTTTTTCTTTTTCTCTGTCTCTCGCCTAAACATCACTCCTTCACGGAACAGTAAACACAACTCAAAGCGTTTTTATACAACTCGTTTCTTTTTCTTTTTTGTATACATTTATCGAGGTCGAGTATTTCATTTTCTTTTCTCTGCCAGTACATCGGCATTCACGGCGCTTTTTTAATGTCTCAAGAGAAGGTGTCTTCGGTATTTTTTTTATTTTTTTTTTTTTTTTATTTCTTCTCATATGCGGCTCTTTCTTTTTCTTTCTCCCAACAAGTTCTTTTTTTCTTTCTTTCTTCTCTTTTTAAAAGCTCCGTCAAGGAAATACGACTCAGAAGATTGAAAGTGAAACTGTTTTGATTCACTAGAAAAATCCACAGTTCAATTCATTTTTCTTTTGTCGCTTTAATTCTCCAATGATGGGGAAGTGACAACTGATACGTTTCAAAAGAAAAAGCTCGAAGTATTCATTTAAATGCAGTTATTATTGTTGTTTAGGCGTCGTTTAGTTGTCTTAATTCAATAACATTAAAAAGACTTACAAGCGATCATTGAAAACAAATAATCCCAAATTAAATACTGAGCTATTATGATTGAGGAATATTATAGAATTTCACAACATTACGTTACTTTTAACGCAAAAATCATAAAATATATAACTTTAAAAAAAAAATGTATAGGAAAAAGAAATGTGAATTACCTATAATGACAAAAAATAAAGGTAATGAATATATTAAAGATAATGAATATATTAAAATTATTGTATAGTGTTGAATGATACTACTGTTAAGCGCCTTTTAATCGAACCAATTAGTTAAATTAAAAAGTCATTAATTATCAAAATACAGTTTTAAATATTGTATTGTTATTAGGTGTGTTTTATTATGAGCAGAGACTTTTGAACTCTGTGGTGAATGAAGTGCACTTCACCGATTTGCTTATTGGCGACCCAAACTCACGACCGATTAACCTCCGATTGAAATTACTCGTTTCATTTCCACTCACTAGCTGATGGTGAAATTGATTTTTTTTCTTTTCTGTCTCTCGCCTAAACATCACTCCTTCACGGAACAATAAACACAACTCAAAGCGTTTTATACAACTCGTTTTTTTTTCTTTTTGTATACATTTATCGAGGTCGAGTATTTCATTTTCTTTTCTCTGCCAGTACATCGCCATTCACGGCGCTTTTTTAATGTCACCGGAGAAGGTCTTCGGAAATTTTTTTTTTTCTTTATTCTCATATGCGGCTCTTTCTTTTTCTTTCTCCCAACAAGTTCTTTTCTTTTTTTAAAAGCTCCGTCAAGGAAATACGACTCAGAAGATTGAAAGTGAAACTGTTTTTGATTCACTAGAAAAAATCCGCAGTTCAATTTATTTTTCTTTCTATCGCTTTAATTCTCCAATGATGGGGCAGTGACAACTGATAGGTTTAAAAAGAAAAGCTAGAAGCATTCATTTAAATGCAGTTATTATTGTTGTTTAGGCGCCGTTTATTTATCTTAATGCAATAACGTTAAAAAAGACTTACAAAGGATTATTGAAAACAAATTAAATATTAAGCTATTATTAGAGAAAATGAACACTATAGAATTTCACAAAATTACGCTGCTTTTTACCCAAAATAATAAAATACATAACTTTTTAAAACAAATGTGAATTATCTATAATGATAAAAAAATAAAGATAATGCATATATTAACGATAATGAATATATTAAAATTATTGAATAGTGTTGAATGATATTGTAAATGAGTAGTGTAAAAATAAATAATTTATTTCTCAATTGAATATTATTAAAGAGTTTCAAAATACTACGTTGCTGTTAACTCACAACAATAAAATACATTAATTTTAAAACAAATGTGAATTACCTATAATGAAAAAAAAATAAATAAAGATAATGAATATAATAAAATTATTGAATAGTGTTGAATGATATTACTGTTTGGCGTCGTTTAGTTAAATCAATTACTTAAATTAAAAAGTCATTAATTAATTCAATCAAAAAACAGTTTTAAATATTGTATTGTTATCAGGTGCGTTTTTATTTTTAGCAGAGACTTTTCAATTTTCTGCTGAACGAAGCACTGAACTTCACTGATTTGGCAACACTGTCGTACGTTGCTTACTGGCGACCAAAACTCACGACCCATCAATATGTTCATATTCATCTAGGACACTGAAGTTGTGCCCATTATCAAAAGATGTTATTAGCTTAGTAGCTTTATGGGTATTGTGTTAAGAGCCCATTATACAACATTTAGGAAAATTATATTAGATAGCTTTAAGCATTTACAACCAATTACCTAAATTAAGAAATCATTAATTCAATCAAAAAACAGTTTTAAATATTGTATTGTTATCAGGTGTGTTTTATTATCAGCAGAGAGTTTTCAATTTAATGCTGAACGAAGCGCACTTCACAGATTTGGCAACACATTCGCATCACATTGTTATTGGCGACCCAAACTCACGACCGATTAACCTCCGATTGAAACTACTCGTTTCATTTCCACTCACTAGCTGAAATTGATTTTTTTTCCTTTTCCGTCTCTCGCCTAAACATCACTCCTTCACGGAACAGTAAACACAACTCAAAGCGTTTTTATACAACTCGTTTCTTTTTTCTTTTTGTACACATTTATCGAGGTCGAGTATTTCATTTTCTTTTCTCTGCCAGTACATCGCCATTCACGGCGCTTTTTTAATGTCACTGGAGAAGGTCTTCGGAAATTTTTTTCTTTCTTTATTTTCATATGCGGCTCTTTTTTTTTTTTTCTCCCAACAAGTTCTTTTTTTCTTTTTAAAAGCTCCGTCAAGGAAATACGACTCAGAAGATTGAAAGTGAAACTGTTTTTGATTCACTAAAAAAAATCCGCAGTTTAATTTATTTTTCTTTTTTTTCGCTTTAATTCTCCAATGATGGCGAAGTGTCAATTGATACGTTTTAAAAGAAAAAGCTCGAAAGTATTCATTTAAATGCAGTTATTATTGTTGTTTAGGCGCCGTTTGGTTGTTCTTAATGCGATAGTGTTAAAAGACTTACAAGGGGTTATTGAAAACAAATTAAATATTGAGCTTTTATTAGATAAATTGAATATTATAAAATTTTAAAACTACATTGTTTTTAACGATAAAAATTAATAAAATGATTTTAAAACAAATGAAAATTGTATATGATGATAAAATGGAATATAAAGATAATAAATATAAATATATCCCTAAAGTTACATCATTTCTGCATTCTTGATAATGTGAAATGATATACTGTAAATTATTACTGTGAAAAAAGATCCAAATTAAATATTTTCTATTATTGAATATTAAAGAGTTTCACAATACTAAGTTGCTGGTTTTAACGCAAAATAATACGCAACTTTTTAAAAACAAATGTGAATTACCTACAGTGATAAAAATAAAGATAATGAATATATTAAAATTATTGAATAGTTTTGTATGATACTATTGCAAATTATTACTGTAAAAAGAATCCTTCCTTTTCTCGATTGAATATTAGAGTTTCACAATACTACGTTACTTTTAACGCAAAATAATAAAATACACCTAATTTTAAAACAAAATGTGAATTGCCTGTAATGATAAAAAAGATAATGTATACATTAAAATTATTGAATAGTGTTAAATGATACGACTGTAAACGATTACAGTAAAAAAGATACTTTATATAGCCTTTTTATCCAAGATAGTTTCGTCATTTATGCATTTTGATAATCAATGATTCTTTCGATAAATGAATTTCGAAAAATAAACATGAACTTTTAGAACAGGAAGTTAAAATAATGATCAAAATATACAAATAAAAATTATTAAAGCAACTCTTAATTGTTTAAAAATATTGTCACAACTGCATTTACAAGTTTCTAAAATAATTCAAAGTTTCAATTTAGTTAACAGAATTTTTATTACTCAATGTATCATTTTTATTAATTAACTAATGAAAATTTTATTAGATGATATTTCATTATTAAAATTTAGTAAATCTGCAATCCAGAATAGCTTTTTATGACAAAAAGTATAAAAATAATCTTCTTTTTATTGATAGAAAAATAAAGATATTGAATAGTAGATTTCTAACGAAATTAAAAAAAAAAAAAAATAAATTATTACAGAAATATTAGTACATTGGTTATTATAATTATCAAATCAAAGTGAAAGATAATATTTTGGACAAACAGACAGATTTAAACAATAATATTAATAAAGTAAATTTTAATATAATTCTCAAATGTCAAATTAATAAAATATTTAAATACAAATCCATTAATTTTCCCATAACATTCCTGTTTGATTAAAATTAAATTTTATTAATAGTTTTAAAATAGCACAAAAGTCATCTGCCAATCATTAAAAACATAAAAATTAATTTTCAGAATATTTAATTTGTTTTATGCTTATTAAAACTAAATTAATATAATAATCAAAATAAATATAAGCAATCAAAAATTTTAGAAAATTATTTCGCATAATACACAATATGAAAATGAAATAAAAAGTCAAAAAAAAAAATTTTAAATGATAATTTTTAAAATCTTCAATGTTTCCTGAATATTCATGATTTAAAATTAATTAAATATACAACAACCATTGTTACTACATTACGAATTCTAAATCAAAAACAATAAAAATTCTTACCTGTCGATCATCGTTTACAGCTGTGGTATGGTCCAGAATAGGAAAAAAGAAAGAAAAACAATTATTAATTTCAGTATATTGCATATATATTTACAATTTGTAGTATAAAAACATAATACATTAAAAATAAAAAAAATAATAATTTAAAATTATTAAAGTTAATTTTTAAATGATAAAAATTTAAATAATAGAAATATTCAATATGATTAAAATTTTAAAATTTGATTTCTTTAAGTCTAATAACATACGTAATTTTGACAGCAATATAAAGACTGAATTGTATTTTGCTACCATCCTACAGTGATATGCTTATTTTTTAACACTGTGAAAAATTACACTTAAAAATTCATTTTAACAATTTATATTTCAAATTTCTTATTTTAAAGTTTGTCAATCACATTTGATAATATTTTTAAATATTTTTTTTTTTTCTTTTTTTTGCTAATTACAATTTAAAATCAACTAAAATGAATCATTCATATTTCTTTTAATTAATTTTAAATAGTAACTAAGACAAAATTATTAAAAATATTAGCAAATATGGTAAACTTTTAAAATAGGAAATATATAAAAAAAAAAAAAAAAAAAAAAAATTATTTTATGAAAAATAAAGAAAAAATATTTGTAAATGTTTTAAAAATTTGTATCATTTCAAATGAGATAAAAAAGTAGCCGGAGAACGAAAATGCGAAATACATGAAAGATTAAAAGCATGAAATTTTATCTATAAAAGTAATTTTTTTTAAATTTCATTTTTATTGCTTAATCATCAACATAATTAATGTAGCATTTTATCACGAATAGGAAATTTTGAATGAAAGAAAAAATATTATCAAATGTTTCCCAAAATCTTGATAATTTTTATACATTTAATAATTATTAATTAATTATAAACCAATAAATTAATACGATTTATTACATAGAAATATATACACATAATAATAGATAGAGAGAACTGTAACATCGTAAGAAAACACACCTTCGTGTGTCTATTGGAAACAATGAATTCTCGCTAACCAAACGTAAAATATTTCTAATTTAACTATAGTAACAAACAATAAAGTTTGTAAAAATGTTCAATCTAAGATATCCACCAAGACAAATATGGCAAAATTTTGTAACACAATAAATAATCTTGTATTTCTTTTCGAGTCGATTTTCTTAAATCATTATATAGGTCGGGACAACATAAATATTGAAATAAGAAATAATATTTTGGATTACATAAAAACTATAATTTCATAATTTTTATACAATTACAGTCCTTAAAAATCTTATTTAATAATTTAAGGAAATTTATAATTTTAAGTTGGACTGCACGAGACAGGTGGTTGGATGGTTGTTCTAATTATTTTTTTAATTTTTATTCATAATAGATGGTTAAAAGGGATCTATCCAATGCTTGCAAAAATTTGAAAAATTATTTTC
>BPLR01012097.1:0-81298 GCA_021605095.1 Caerostris extrusa
ATAATAACTATGTTATATAACTATAATTTTTAATTGGTATACTATAATGAATATAACAATAAAATTAGTATTATATCAATAATAATATTAGTACAATAGTATTTTTTACAAAGTATATTTGCTTTTTAGTTTTAATTAACTTTAAAAATGTTCTATAATAAATTATAGTTACATCAGATAGCTGCAAACTATATATAAAGGAAACTTGTTTTATAACTAATTTTTACATTAAAAATGAAACAATATTTTAGGTCTCCTACATATTTACCATGAGCTTTAAAAATGTTCATAAAATATTATAATTAATAATTCATAAAGAAAATTAAAAAATTATTGAAAGTCGCTTTTAAAAGTTATATGTATTTTGACCTGAGGATATCACTACAGAGATATCTGGTATGTAACTGATTCAGACTTACCAATATGACCACTAGTAGCCTTTTTACATTACATAGCAATTTTCCTTTAAATAATGTGCAGTGTATAGAATAATTAACCCATATTTTACAAAGAAGAATTCATGAGCAAATAATAATTTGCAATTTTTGTAACAATTTTCAGAAAATTATTTAATAAAAAATAGTTGTTAAACAATGTATATAAATTCAGTTTTGATATCACAACACAATGTTAAATTAATATCAATTAGTTTAATCATATCATGATAATTAACTGAACTAAAAGGCCCCTTGTGGTTCATTTTGTAAGGGCTGAATCAGTTACATACCTGATATTTCTATATCTAATATATATAGCAAACGTATTAATTTTTGGGGAATTTTATAAACTACAATTTTTTTAGTTTTAATTAATTTAAAAAAATTTTTTTATTAAAATTATAATTAATAATTCATAGAAACAAAATTAATAAAAGTCGTTTTTAAAAGTTATATGTATATTTTGACCTGCCATGGACATCGCTACAGATATTACATCAGGCATGTAACTGATTCAGACTCACCAGAATAAACCACTAATGGCCTTTTGCACAGCACAGCAATTTTCCATTATTAAGATTATTTGAGATTATTTTGTTTATTGGAATAAAATCACAAAATGAAGTAAATTCTTTAAAGGGCATTTTATTCAAATAAAATATTATAAAAATTATTTGAATATATTTTATTATAAAACCTAACCATAGTCACTAACTTGCTATTGGAATTCTTATTGTTCCAGAACATAAAATTCCTGAACCTCTAGATCTTTAATAAAGATTATTTTGAATTTAAGATATATAAAGATCGCCATCATGGTATTAATTTTTAGATGCTTAATTTTTCTTATTTTTAACTGGATATGGAGTAGCTTATTGTAAAAATTCTACAAGTGAAAAGGATTATGTTTCGTAGTTTCAAATTTTATAAGATTTGTTAGACTAATATACTAGACTATTTGGGACCTGATAGCCGAGTGACTAGCTTTCTTTATATTTAAATTTTATTATTTATATTAATATTTTATTATTTATATTTAGTATATTTTATATTTAATTTATTATAAATAGTGTTTTTTAGAAATTTATAAAATATTATTGATAAAAAATTTATAAAAAATTTAGATTAAATATTATAAAAAAATTAAAAAAAAATATATATAATATAAATTTATAAAAAGTATAAAAATAAAAAAAATATAAAATATAGATTTATAAAAAAAATTGTTTGGTTATAAAAAAAAATTCAATTAATTATAAATTCAATATTTTTAAAAAGTTTCTATTTAAAAATTGTTTTAAAGACTGAGAAAATTTATGCATCCATATAATACAACATAATGAATTTCTTTTAGTTGAAAAAATATGTCTTTGTTAAGTATTTCTAACGAATAGAAATGAACGAGCGATTTTAAATTACGAAAATTTCCAAAACTTCACCGGTTCTCAATACAAATTAAGACACCTGCGAATAAATTAACGGTGATTAACGATTAGAGAAAGTGGAATTTTTCTGTAATGAATGGTTGAGAAATAAATGGAGTGCCATGCTTTTCAAATTCTGGGAGTGCATTTTTGCTTCAGCATAATTTCTCTCGAAAATTCCAAGCATATATTGGTTTTAAGTGTGATGCATTTCTGTGTTTCAAATTATTTTAACTGTGTTCGCTTATTTGTATGCATGGATACAGGTAATTTATATTTATTCCTTTACTAAGAATGCTTTTGGTAAAAAATGAGACTTTTAATCTTCTAATGTTTCTGTGAAATTCTCAAAAGCTATAACAGCAAAATTTTTAAGTGCCATTTCTTACTTTAAGTTCTGAATGCTTTAATTTTAACAGTGTGTAAATTGGTTAAAATGTTTTCAGAATAAGAGCAGTTTAGAAAATTGTCTCGATTCTATACTTGAAGTATAACCAGATAAAGATTCTAAAGTATTCTAATACTTGAAGTATAACCAGATAAAGATTCTATACTTGAAGCAAAACCAGATAAAAATTCTATACTTGAAGATAACCAGATAAGATTATATATTTGAAATATAACTTACCTTGAAGTATAACCAGATAAAGATTCTATACTGGAAGTATAACCAGATAAAGATTCTATACTTGAAGTAAAAAACCAGATAAAAATTCTATACTTGAATGTAACCAGATAATGATTTTATATTTGAAATATAACCAGATAAAGATTCTATACTTGAAGTATAACCAGTATAGATTTAAATAATCAGGTATAGATTTCAGAAGTATAATCAGATATAGATTTTTATTTGAAGTATAACCAGATAAAGATTCTATACTTGAAGTATAACCAGATAAAAATTCTATATTATAAATGTAATCATAATAATGATTCTATATTTAAAGAATAACCAGATAATGATTCTATATTTGAAGTGTAACCAGATATTGATTCTAAACTTGATGCTTAATCAGATAAGAATAAAGTCATAGATGATATCGATTTTTTTAAAAGAACTTTTATTCATATTAAAATATTGCAGTAATTACTTGATCATATTTTATCATAAAACTTAATATTGGTTTAACTTGTTATTATCCTTATTGCTCTAAATGAGATATTAAATTTAGAATTTCTCGATTTTTAATCAAAGTTACATTGAATGTCAGATGGATAACAGATCGCCACCATGAAATTAGTTTTTAGATATCTTTCTAATTTTCTTATGCTCAATCAAATATGAAATGTCTTTCTGTAAAAATTTCTACTGGCAAATAATCATCACTTTTTTTGGAAGAATTTTAACACTCATTATGTTTCTTTCTGAATCTTCTATAATTTCATCCATGAGGATTAAAGATTAATGGGATAGTAATACATACAGATTATTTTGTCTTTTGGAAACATTTGTTGGTTTATATTTATATTCTAGCCATATTAGTGTCAATCTTTTTTCCTCTCTTATAACACAATTCTATATGTTTGATTCCAGTGTTATTACTATATGCCCAGGAAAACTTTTTCTACCATTAAAGACAACGTTAATTAGTTACCATGGTACTTACTTAGAGATTTTTTAATAGTCTTGAATATTTATAATGAAAGAGTTGATGTCCCCTCAAAATGCACCTTGATTCTTGGTGATGGGGTGGGGTGGAGAGTGCATATACTAAATTGTGTTTGAAAACAAATCCTCTTGTACCACTCATGAAAAACATACATTCTTGTGTGAATTTTGTGACAGCCTACATAGATACCCCACATATACACACTATATAAATATATACTGACCCATATTCAAGGAAGATTTGAATTCCTATTCATATTCTAAATAGTCTTGGATATTTGTAATGAAAGAGCTGATGTCCCCTCAAAATGCACCTTTATTCTTGGTGATCGGGGAAGGGGCAGTGAGTATACTAAATTGTTTTCGAATACAAATGATATTGTACATATCATGAACAGCATTACTTCTTGCGTGAATTTTGGGACACCCACATAGATACTGCACACATAACCCCACATAAACAGTGCCCCCACATAGATACCCTATAGTATAAATAGATACTGCCCCATAATTAGAACAAGATTTGAATTCTTATACCTATTTTAAATAGTCTTGAATATTTATAATGAAGGAGCTGATCTCCGTTCAAAATACACCTTTATTCTTGATTATCGGTAAGTATACCAAATTATTTTCGAAAACAAATTCTCTTGTACTCATCATTAAAAGCATTACTTTCTTGCGTGAATTATGGAGTCTCCCTATATCTTTTATGCAAATACGTGTATCAGGTTTCGGCAACAAGCAGAAAAGAAGGTGTCAAGAAAAAGTGTGTGTAAGACAAAGCTCTTTGTGATAAATTTAGACCCTGCTCTAAGAAAGCCCGACTACAAAAGCTGAAAACATACTCCTAATTGAGTCATTAGTTTACGCCTGAAATATTTTCGACACTACTTAATCGATCCTTTCGGGGGCATCCGTCCATTAGTGGGTCAGTGCTCAATGTTAAATGGAAAATTATCTAATACGTGAGGGAATTAGGCATTGGAATGGCAATCTGTGCATTGTGAAGTTTCCCTTTTGTTGGGCCACTGCTTCGCGCATTCTGTTTTGGAACGCCAGCGTCACAGAGAAGCAATTTTCCGGTTTAATGGGAGGATTCGCTGCATTGTATCAGCGTCAAAGACAGTTAACCAAATACGGATCTGAAATCCGAAATACACATCTGAGTTCTGCAATCAGTTTGAATGGTAATGAGCTTTGTAAGCGCTGAGATTCAAATGCGATTGTTTGTAAAAATTATTGAAAGAAAATGGTTCTGAAGAATTATATTTTTTCATTGGAAATTTGCAAATTGGTCAAAATTTTGTAGATTGATTGTAACTGACTGAGACATTATTATTGAAATAAATTGGTTTCATTAAATGAAATTCAAAATTGAAGAAATGAATCGTAAAAGAGTGTTTTTCAAAACATCAAATTTTATAATTATTTTCTTATTTATATTTTTAATTAATATATTTTTTTAAATTTAATATTAGGAGCATTTGTTCATTGTATGTGTGACAAAGGCAGTTAACCAAATAAGGATTTGAAATCCAAAATCCGAAATACACATCTGAGTTCCGCAATCAGTTTGAAAAAGGCTTTGTAATGAGAATTCAAATCCGGAAAATGAAAGTGCTGCTTCATTGGAAATGTTTGAACCAAATAGATTGTTTGTAATTGTCATTATTATTTGAGAGAAAATGTTAATTAAAGAAATAAATTGAAGAAATGATTGTTGTTTTAAAAAATATATCTTATAATTTAATTCCTATTTATTTCCTAATTTAATTTCTATTTATGTTCTAATTTAATTAATATATATAGTTTAATAGGAATTTTTGCTATATTGTATCAGCGTCAAAGACAGCTAACCAGATAAGGATTTGAAATCCGAAATACACATCTGAGTTCCGCAATCAGTTTGAAAGGGAGCTTTGTAATGAAACTCAAATCCGGAAAAGTGAAAAGTGCTGCTTCACTGTAAATGATGAAACAAAATAGATTGTTTGTAACTGTCGTTATTATTTGACAGAAGATCGTTCATTAAGGAAATAAACTGAAGAAATGAATCAAGTTTTTTAAAATATATTTTATAATTAATCTCATGTTTATTTTTTAATTTGAATTAATACATTTTAGTTTTATTTGAGGATTTGTTTTATTTTATCTGCGACAGAGTCAGTTAAACAAATAAGGATTTGAAACAGTTACAAAATACAGGATAGCCGAGTTCTGCAATCAGTTTCAAAGAAGGAGCTTTGTAATGAATTGAAATCTGGAAAAGTTGAAAATGCTGCATTGGAAATGATGGAACCAAATAGATTGTTTGTTACTGTCATTATTATTTGTGAGAAGATGGTTCATTAAAGAAATGAATCAAGTTTTTAAAACATATTTTATAGTTTAATTCCTATTTATTTTCTAATTTAATCAATGTTTTATTTTTTGCTGCATTGTATCAGCTTCAAAGACAGTTAACCAAATAAGGAATTTGAAATCCGAAATACACATCTGAGTTCCGCAATCAGTTTGAAAGGGACCTTTGTAATGAAATTCAAATCCGGAAAAGTGAAAGTGCTGTTTCATTGGAAATGCCTGAACCAAATAGATTGTTTGTAACTGTCATTATTATGGAGAGAAAATGGCTAATTAAAGAAATAAATTAAAGAAATGAATCAAATTGTTAAAACATATTTTGTAACTTAATTCCTGTTTATTTCCTAATTTAATTAATATATTTTTTAATTTTATGGTAGGATTTGCTTCATTGTATCTGCGTCAGAGTCAGTGATCAGACAGACATCAGAATTACATCTGTGACAGAGTCAGTCATTAGAATTATAATAACTGCTCCACTATGATCATCCACTATATAGGAACTTAACATCAATAGGCACAATGATGCTGACGCAATAGCTGTATTTGATTTTCAATTTCACAAAGATTCTGATGTAGGTGAGTTGTATTCCAAATAAACATTTTATCTCCATAACAAGATGTGTATCAATTTAATTTAGACCAAAACGTAAATATACCGAGGTTTAGCTACATAACCAAATTATCTTAACACAATTAAAATTGCTTTCCCACCACCATTACATAATAAAATAAAACATAAAATTAGGTAAACAAATTTATTCAATATCGGTATTACTTCAGCGGGAAAGTGAATAATCCTTAAGAAGCTTGAAGAATGATTTAGAAGTGCTGTTGTGTGAAACCTCTAGAAAACGTAATCACATTAGACAGGAGAGCTCATCAACAACCCACTTTAATGAGAAAACATCTGAGTGACACTAATACTGAGACCAGAAGATGTATGGCTGCTCCACAACGATCACCAAGGGGCACTTGTTGAAAAGGAAAAGATGGAAGAGAGTTTCTGCTTACCTTGATAAAATGCATAATTTATGCTTCTTAACAAAAGTGTCTTCGAAAGCATTCCAAGACTTAGTCACTATCCATCATTATCTTAAAACGATGAGATGTCGTCTACACAAATAATACATATTTTGAATAGTGCAGCATTGGAAGAAACTATGAATAGATAAATAAGTAGGATTTTAGAGGATTGTAAGTCTCATTATTGGTTAATGTCTGTCTTAGAAATAGTGCAATTTTAATAACTTGTCACTGGAAAAATGGAAAACTTTGGTCTAAATTTCTGTACATTTCACAGACCGAGTAAATCGTAATATACTATTTAAAATATTTTTGTTTTTTAAATCTTGGAAGACTCATTTCTCCTTATCATGCCATATATGTATGCAGTATGTATGTTATGTATGTAGTTACTGACAAATTGAAAAGGAAACTTGCACTACAATAGGGTAACACTGTATAAAATTTTCAGAAGGCTAATTATTAAATTTAGTCTAACAATTGAAGTGTGATAACCACGCTATCATAATCACCATTCTAATTGTCTCGTTTGTGAAAACAATGACAATGCCTACCACTTAGAGGACCGAACCCTGTTCTGTATCCTACTTCCATACAGCTGTGAGCAAAAGAACAATCAACCATATCAGAAAATATCCCCAAAGATAATTGCATTGCAGTTTCTCAAACGCACAGATAAATAATTAGATTGCATTCTTTATAATTTAATGTCCTTCCCAGCTCATATTTAAATTTATTAAAACAACTAATAGGATCAACATAATTACTTTATTAACAATGTTTTATTATTAATTTTATAAAATTATAAATAAATAATTTTATTAAAAATCATAATTTTATTAATAATTTTTAATTCATATTAATTACTTTTAATAATAATTAATTATTAATAAATTATTAAGATTGTAATAAGTTATGAAGATTGTAATAAATTATTTTAAATTCATAATTATTTTTTAATATTTTTCATTAATAATTCATTATTATTATATTTATTGTTTAATTAAATTTTTAGCATTATCATTTTACTAATAGTTTTCCAAAAACAAATTACTTAAATTAATAATTTCATAAATCTTATTATATTAAAAAATAATTACGAATTTTATAAAAATTTATCAAATTGGTATTTGAATAAATTTGGTAATTAGTTTAATTATTAATTTAATGAATTTATATTTTTATTTATAAAAATAACAATTATTTTATTATTAATTAACTCAATTATTAATTTAATAAATAAATATTTGTTATTTATTCTAAGCAAATATTAGTATTTATTACAAATCAACATTTAATAATTATTTTTAAAATAATTAATTATATATAAATAATAAATAAATAATTTATTTTTATAAATTCTTTAATAATTTTTTATAAGGTTAATATTGAATTAATAATTAAATTTTTTTATAATTTTAATCAATATATATTTTTTATTTATGAAGAAGAAATAAATTAACAAAACTCAATTTCCTGTTTTATGAAATATTGTTGTACTTCAAATTGCTTTAGCAAATATTTTTTTTGAAAAATGAATAAAAAATATTGACAACTATTTCAACGAATCTCAACACCATTTAAAATTTTGGATCTCATAACTTCTTTCAAACATAACATTTTCAATGCTCGTAATATTACGTCTTCTTATACCTTAAGAGTCAATTTTCTTCTGAGAAGTTTAAAATCTCTGCTTTTCAAAGCTTAGCATATTTACCTTGGACTTTAAGCAAGCACTCGTAGATAAAGAAATATTTCAATGTGGACATTCGGATTAAATTCCTGAGCGGACGGATGTTAGAATCAATATTTAACTCTTCGAGTTCCATTTTTTTTTGTCTTAAATCATGGATTGATCTTTTAGCCGTATTAACAGTAACGTTAGGTTATTTGATTGTTATAAAAAACTTGAAAAACTTCTTAAAATCTTAAAATAATTGCTTTTAATAGTGAATAATCATATGCATATTTATATAAGTGATTATGCAATATTTTTAACAAACAAAAAAAAAAAATTGCAATTTTTAATATTTTTAATTTTTAATCAAAATTTTTTATTGTACCCCACAATTAAATAAAAAGTCATAAATTAATCTCATATCATTTATGAATACCAATTTTTAAAATTTTGTATTTTTTGCATTTTGCATTTTAGTGCATCACTACAAATTATTTTCGATTATTTCATTTAACAATTTATATTTATAAATATTTCCCCTTCTATGGCTTGAAAATTATATTTTTTTATTAATTTATTGAAATTTGGACATTGTCGAAAATCAATCATTATTAAAAATGATAATTTCTATTATAAATTATTCATTCCATAAAAGTATAACATTCATTTTCAATTTAATAATCAAACGTTCAGTTCACTGTTCGATATTTAGTGTAATAATAACATTTTCGTAGATATTCCTGTTTAAGGTATTATTATTTTACATGAGACTTAAAGGGCATTACAGGGCATTCATAGTAGGAGTAATTATGTAAGAAATTCAGCGTTAACCAGGCCGAATCAAGTTGCGGTTTTACACTTATTTGTTAAGGAAAGTAAGAATCAATAACAATTAGTGAAGCAACTAGGTTTTCAAACTCTCCTCTTTAAATACAATGGAAGGGTTTTCTCGTTTACAGATATATCCCGTCAAGTCCCAAACAGGTATGGTAACAGTATGGTTTTCGCAATTGCAAATGCAATTGCCCCGCGTTTGTATATCATATGCGGGAAATTGATACACAAATGCTGCTGAAAACAATTCATTCAACATTCTCACTATAATTCATTATAAACAATTAACCTAAATTTAAAATGGAAGATTGAATACAATTTCTATGAAGCAGTAATGGGCTTTGCTTTTGGACTATCATCAAATCTTGAACTTGGTTTAGGTGTTGTTCTCTACCAAGCGGGATAAGGGGAAAAAAGTGTTCTGTATAATACATTAAAAAGTAAATCATGGGGGTATTCAGCTCTGACTTGAATGCTGACGCACATGAAACTTTGATTTTCTTAACATTTTTATGTTCTTATTATACATATTTTTTGTAATTAATTATATTAAAATATTAAAAATAATAAAAGCATAATTCTATTTTACAAAATTACCTTTTAAACTTTTATTTTCTTAGTTTTATTTCAGTGACTTAATGACTAAAAAAAAAAAAAAATAAACTTCTTTAAAAGAAATAAAATATTATATTGCAGTAATGATTTTGCTTATTTGTCATTCTGAATATTGTAAATTGCCTTATTTTAACAAACTTTTTTTTTTTGCTGAGCAAATTAAGAATATTTTATTTGTGACCCACATGAAAACGTGCCTCTGATAAACTAAGAAATTGAACCTCACTACTTCAGTAGATCGATTTAATAAGTTAAAAAAAATAAAGCAGCACAGGCTTAACTTGGCATGAGCATTTTGTTCATCCTTCCACCAAATTAGCATCATTTGACACTTTATAATTCTTTTTTGTTATAGTTGTTTAATAACTGGAAAACTTTGATTGAAATTTTATACAGTATTAAGCTCTTAACTTGAGTTTAAGCTTAAGTAAAAGTTTTCTGCTTTTTTTGTAAAGCTATCGTAACTTTTTCAGAAAATTACGAAGCAGTCTTCTTGTTTTTTGTTTTTAATAGGAGTGCAATAATTCATTTTTAAAGCATAGCTTAATGTTTTGAAATTAGCTGTGTGTTTTAAGTACACCATTTAATAAAGATTTATCTCATCATTTGCATTAATAATTCAAACTTAATTACAAAAATAATTTTTTTTTTTTCATTTTTATTAGTTTAATAAGAAAATTCGATAAGGAATTTTTCTTTTATTATTTTTTCACATATGCAAAAGCATAAAGAATAAATATTTTTCTAAGAACAAATGTCATTTGTAAAATCATGTACATGAGATCTAAATTTTCAATTCACTTTTAGAAAATTAGGGACCTGAATGGCCGAGCGGCTTGCGCTCTGGCGCTCGGTACCACAGGTTTCGGGTTCGAGTCCCGGCGGTGCCCTGAATTTTGTAGTGGTTCGGAATCTAGTTTAAACCGTAGGTCCCGGTCTAATATGATCGCAGAGCGTTGCGGGGGCATTGTTACTTCGCGTCCGTGGCTTATCTTCAAGTTACACGCGCCCCTGGGTAATGCAAAGTGAGTAACGTCTGTGCAGCGTTTGCCTTAAGGCATCCAAGACAGCTGCCTAAGTGTTTGTCAGCTGCATTAGAAAAAAAAAAAACCTTTAGCAAATTATCAAAAAATTAAAATCAGAATTTATTAATAATTGAAAAAGATTATTTCATCTATTAGTTACGTAATTTTTTAATACAGCAGTAAAAAATTGATATTGGAAGGTCTTATTTGATGTTAGGTTCATTTTTTACTTTCGTGAAGTCATATTAGACTGTTAGATTACGTCAGGATGACGTATGTAAAGGGGTTCAAAGGATTTTGAAGTATTTTTCCTCTTCTTCATTGCGCAAAAGCCCCATGGTGTGCCAAGGCCGTCTGCCTTCTGGTAGATTTCGAGACAGGAGATGTTTATTTTTTATGGGCTAGGGTTGTCAGCCCACGTCCATCGTTCTACAGTCATATTAGACTGTGACCTACGGTTTAAATGTTCGCTGCCATGGATGTTTGTAGTGGTATCTACGATTACCATTACCACTCATCCATGGTACTACCGGGACTCGAACCCGAAACTTGGGGCACCGAGCCGTAGTCATTTGGCCATTAGGCACCGAAGTATTTTTAACTATACTAATCATTTACGCAGCTATTTACATTTGAATTATAAAATAGCTATCATAATTTTAAAATTACAAGAAAGATTTTCTCGTTCCTATTTCCTAGAGTGCGTTAGAGCACTGAAAAAAAAAGTCAGCTCGTTATTTTAAATAATTAAATCCGTTAGTTAAATTCTTAGTTTTCTGTTAATCGTTCTTAGTTAAATTCTTTGTGCTAGAAATTACAGTTTGAAAGTCCAGTTGTAGTAATGTCCAGTGTATTATTGATTATCCTATTTGTAATTAGGTTTTACACAACAATGTTTAACCATTTTATTCAGTTCATAACAATGAATTTTGGAAAATATTTTTATATACGCTATTATTATTTAACTACGAAGTGGGCATCATACGAATATTTACGTTAATTTGTAATAATATTTTAAGAAACTGGATAAAAATCGACTAATATGTTTGAATACAGCATTTCTTATGAAGATATATCAATATTTCTATGGCCTTTATTTATTTTTTTTTGAGAAGCTTTTATTTTCCTAAGCCCCGTTGTTATTTTTTACGACAAAATGTTTTGAAAAACTAATACTGAAAGATGTATTGTGCGAACTTTACCTTCTAAAATGCTTAAGATAAGAGAGTAATCCGTAGAATTTCAATCCGGTGAATGTATGGCTATTCATTTTTTAAAAAGCTTGCAAAGCTTGCTTTTGCTATTCAAACAAAGCTTTCACATTATGGTTATCACTGTGTGCTATCGAGCCTAGAAATGATCTTTTCTTTTTCCCTCTTCAAAATAATGATGAGCCTTTGAATATTTTTCTGGGAAGCAAATTTTCCTAGAAAAAGAAGCAATTTTTCTTTTAATATTTCATTGAAAAAAAATCAAGGATTGTTATTTCAGTTTGAATCATATTATATGTACATTTTAAGGTTTGACGATATACAAATATACGAATGTGTATAAAAGAAAGTATGAACACGTGTATACGATCCACCATATGAATACAAGAAAACCTGAACATGTGCATATAGTGTACCATATGTATACAAAAAGCCTGAATATGTGTATACAAAGTACCATATGTATGCAAGAAAGCCTGAACATGTATATACAAGAAAGACTGAACATGTGTATACAAAAAGCCTGAATAAATGTATACAATGTACCATAAGTATACAAAAAAGCCTGAAGATGTGTATACAATATACCACGTGTATACAAGAAAGCCTGAAGTATGTACAAGAAAGCCTGAACACATAATGTATCCTTTTATGAAATTTCTGCTTATTTAAAACACTACATCGTATTAATAGCTTGAGCACTCCAAGCACGTCCATTTTGAATCCTCATCGTCGTCATAAAGGGTACCGTCAAACTGCTTCTTTAAATATAAGAACAAATGATAATCTTTTGGAGTTAAGTCAGGACAATACTGAGGAGGATTAAGTTATTCTCAGGCAAATTACGCGATGAGATCTTCCACGTATAGATGAGTATTTTTGTAAAGCAAAAACGATTCCTTTACTGAAAATTCCACACCTTTTGTTTTGCATGAAGCAGTTTATTGAAGGTAGTTGCGCACTTTAAGGTTCCGCTTGTTTATTTGACAATCTTTTTCCATTTTTCGTCAAGTCCGCTCCTAAGCAAAGTGGTAATGGCCGTACATTTTCACTGCCCTTTGGTGATTCCATTTGGCGCGGAAAAGAGATTTGGTGAAATCGGAACCCTAAAGTGTAATATCCCCCAGCGTGCTCTTGTGACTAATCCTCAGTGCCCGGCAGAGCGGGACGGAAACTGTATGTGTAGTCTACTTTTGGATGGAAGGAAAGGGAGCAGCTTCTATTGTGATGGACCACCCGTAGGTAGAAGTCTGACTTGGCTCCGAATTGCTGAAGAAGGAGGGCAGTGAATTCCGGGAGGAGTTTTAATGGTAACTACCCCGTATTTGCATATCGTTTGGAAGAAAGCCAAAATACTCCCACCAGGTAGTCTGACTAAAGAGGTAAGATGCTGAACAATCATAAACGCCATTGAGTCCCTTTGTTTTTCAAAGAGTGTCTACAACAATGCCGTCAGAGGATTGAAACTTAGCCCTAACCTTCACCAGCGGTGCTCATTGCAACTGACCCACGAAGTAGGACATTACCAAGTGCTTTACATTCTATTCTTATCATTCCATTGCTCATTGCTTTATTTCCATGACCGCTTATCTGCATGATAAATTTTGGCCGCTTTCATATCTCCTGAATTGTATAAATAATAGAGCATATTTCACAATTTACAAAATTTTGAATCGTCTGGGGAATTTTAAGCATAAATGAACGTTGATGCAAGCGAATGCTTCCGACAATTGTTTCTATGGATAGCCGATAGATGAAGATGCGATTTAGTGCGCATGTGCGGAAAGTCTATCGCAACGCTGCAGAGGATATTTTCCAAACGGTACTTAAAAAAAACGTCTTTTATATGCAAGATTAAAATTTAGATATGTTCGATAATTCTATATAGTATGATGACACCAAAAAATGCACTTTCGAAGTTTAAATATTGCATTTTGATGAAATTAAATGTCAATTTTTGTGTACATGTCGTAAACATGTCAACCATTTTTTTTTTTTTATTAATAGTGCAGTTACATGAGAAATAACGAATAATAGCATTCAGATGAAAATTTTTTCATAGATAAGTTAGTTTTTAGTTTTAGAATTTAATTTTTAGTTTAGTAAAACTTAAATTTAGTTTTTTAAAAGTTAGTTTAAGTTGAGTTAATTAGTTCTTTTAAAACTATATTTGATAACACTGTTTAAAAAATATAAGAATTTATATATAATCTTGTTAATTTTTTTGTGAATATAAATTTCGACAAATTTAAATGTTTTTTTAAATTTTTTAAATTTTTCTTATTTTTAATTTTTTTTATAACTATTATAATTATCAGAAAATATTAAAAAAATTTGATTACCATTTTTTTTTCGTTAGAAAAAAATTAGCATTATTAAAAATTTTTGTTAGAGAAAAAAAGTAATGCTTGGTTAGATAAATTTAATACAATAATATCTTTGTAGAATAAACTTAAAATAAAATACTGCAGACACTTCAAAATGATTAATATTTTATTGACAAAAATATATATTCAATTCCATAGTTCAAAACCTTATATAATATTTACATGAATACTTCATTCAAAGTGCAAAATAAAAACATACTTTCTTGAAAAATCATAAATGTACATATTATATGTAATCTTTGTAATAATATCGAAGACATTAAACTTTTTTCTTACATATTGATGTGTTCTTTTATCAGGGTAAAAACCATTTACTGAATTTATTTGCAAAACTCTGTTGAATATTTTGATCTGATTTTTATTTCAATTTTTTGTTAAAAATAAAACATTACTAAATACTTCAATTCAAATTCAATATATAACATTTAAATCAAGAATAGGCCTTTCCTTAAAACTTAGATTTGAAAATATATAATTTCCTTAAAGTTATTTATTTTGTATATCAGATTTATAAGTTTGTTATGTTTTATAATTAATAGTACCATTAAGATTCGAGCACCAAAATAATTATGAATTATTATGAAATAGTTATAAAATATCATGAAAAGTATTATTCAAAGTCTTTATGGTGTATTATTGTTAATAAATATCAGAAAAAAGCATTAAAAAAAAAAATAAAAAATAATGTTTTAGACTTCCTTTTTCAGTGTAAAAACTTCATTATTTCGAAATTTGTAAGAAATAAATAAAATGACAATAAATAATTAATTAAATTAATAGTAATATTAAATATATAATTAAATAATATTATAATATAATTGAATTAATAAACAATTAAATAAATAGTTGAAAAGTAATTTATATTCATGAGAAAAATATAGCAATTTAAACAAAATTTATGTGCTATTGAAATAAAGTGACTTTAGTTTTTAAATAATTCTTTTTTAAACTGACATGATGACAATCGATATAAATCGAAAATTGATAAACAATCAATCGTAGTATATTATATATTCTGATGGCAATTAAAGGGAATTTTTGTTTTGTTTAAAAATTTAATGTTTAAATATTAAATTATTTAAATTTACTTCCATCTATTTTATTATTATTGATTTATTATTGTTTAGTTTTTATATCTGTTTTATTATTATTAATTTATTTTTGTTTATTTTTCATATATGTTTTATTATTTTTGATTTATTATTTATCGTTTGATTATTATCTAAATTTAGGTCTTAAAAGACATAAATTTAGAACAATGTATAATTCAAATTTATTTATAAAGCAAGTGATGCATCATAAATAATTTAATTTAAATTTAAATATAGAATTAAAACATAAATTTACAATAATAAAACAATAAATTAACTCAAATATAATTTAAGAAATAGTTTTTATTTTTCACAATTTCTTTTTTTAAAATTTAGAATATAACATTTATTAGCAATTATGTCTAGTTGAATTTAGTAAGGATTAAATTCTACTGTACTAAACACGTCAGGATTTAAATTTAGAATAAAAATTTTTTGGTGAGGAGGGAAATTTTTAAAATTAATTATAATTTTTTATAAAATTAAGTCAAAGTCCTTATTGCATAGAATTAAAAATGACAATGACAAAAAATAAACTATTAAACTAAATAAACTATAATTAGAATTATAAAAATAAGAAACGGTAAAAAAAAAAAAAAACGAAAATGAAAAAGAATTTGTTGTTTCGAAAAATGTCTGTAAAACATGCAGCAAAATTATTAAACTCGCTTTTAATTAATACTTTTTAAAAGTTAATTAATTCATAATAATTATTAAAGTATAACTAATTATTTCTTTATATTTATTTTTAGTTTACAACAAAAATTTTTTTCTATAGGTAATAATTTGAAAAGCCTTTTGTTAATTATCTGATGATAAAATGTAGAAAGAATTTTTTTAAGTAGGAATATCTTTTATGAATTATAAAATAATGAACAATAAATAGCACCCTAGATTTTTTTTTATTTTGTAGTCATACTTTCAAGCATCAATAAAATTGTAATTGGTTATTAATAATCTAATTAAATATGTAAATTTAAATAATAATAATGATTAATAATAATAATGATTTAATATTTTATAAATATTTTTTAATAATAATAATGTAAATTTTAATATAATAAAAATTTTTAATTTTATATATTTTATTTTAATATTATCTTAATGAAATAAAAATTTTTGAATTTTATTAATATTTTTAATCAAATGTTATATTTAATCATGCTATATAATTAATGTTATATTTAATTATACTATATTATATTTAATTATGCTATTATATTTAATTTATACTATTTGCTATTTACAACAAATTTAAATTGTTGTATTAAATTTATTGTTATTTGCAAATTTAAAACTTTTTTTTAACACTATTTATATCAACGAACTTTTATAAAATAATTTGGTTGATTTATTATTATTTACCACTTAAAAAAAACTATTATTTTAATACATAAATTTGAATCCAATTCAATAATATGTAAATGAAGTTATTATATTTAATTACGGAAATTTGAATATATTTTCAAATTTCTAAATTAAAACCTCCATTAATAGATGAGTATTCTTTAATAAAACATGCAACAAATTAAATGTCAAAGTACAATATTCATTTCATTCAAATGTCATTTCTTTATACGAAAATGACAGCAATTCAATTTTTATGACAATGTAATCAAAGAACATTAAATTAATTTTTGATGTATTTAGATATGCATATTGGATTTCTTATTAAAATAATTATTTTCTTCAGAATCAACATGAATCCTTATTTAACGTCAAATTGAGTCATAATAAGTTTTACATTAGACGAAAGGCGTTCGTAAAAATTCTCATTAACTCACTTCAGTTCTGAAAGCATCTCAAATATTCTTGTTGTGAAATCTTTATTAGGCATAAATATTGATGGGTGAAGATTCTCTTAATAGAGTAATGAAATTTTAAATGACTGCCAACCAACCAACCACATTGTTTGTTTTGCCTGAAGTAAATTATTGATGACTGAAATTTGTCGATGGCAGTTATAACCTTGAATATACTAACTGTAAGGCTAAATAAGCTTATGTCAAGCTGAATTAGGACAAGTACATTAATCAACGTCATATACTTAACTGTCAATACTGAATAATATCTTAGAATAATAGCTGTCTAGACATAATGCGATTTGTTTGATATACTTAATTTTTATTTGTTAAAAATTAATAGAGACATTATGCACTGTTTAGAATTTTGTAAGTTTACTTGATATATTTATTGTTTAGGAATTATATTCATAAATGACACTGAATTTATTGATTAAAATTTAAGTTTTATAAAAGTACAGATTATTTAGTATCTAAGTAATTTTGATGGTAGACATACTGGTGTAGATAAAATTTTATAAAATTGCTTGCAAAGATTAATCATAGTCTGGGATTATATTATAATAATAATGGGCCAATATCGTTATTAAAATATTATTAGCAAGGCAAATTTTCTGTAATTAGTAAAATGCTTTAGCTGTATTAATTAGTCATATATTTATAATACTTAAAATGATATGATTTTAAATGCATTATTTGGAATATTTAAATGAAAACAAATTTTTTTCCACTATATATATATAATTATAATATCAATTAAAATATTTTACAATATTTACAATATATGAATTTCTTTTAAATTTATGAAATAAATTTGCATGAAACATTTATTACCTAAGTATTAATTATTAAATTAAATATTGATTTTTATAATATTTTCCAATCTTTATAATATACGAATGTCTTTTAAATTTGTTAAATAAATGTGCATGAAACAGTTATTACCTAAATATAATAATTATTTAATTAAATAATACATTTTATAATATTTTCCAATGTTTATAATATACGAATTTCTTTTAAATTTGTTAAATAAATTTGCACGAAACATTTATTATCAAAGTATATTAATTATTTAATTAAATAATGATTTTTATAATATTTTTCAATATTTATAATATCATAATTTCTTTTAAATTTGTTAATTAAATTTTTATGAAGTTATTACTTAAATATACGAAATTATTTAATTAAATAATGCTTTTATAATATTTTCCAATATTTATTTTCCAATATTTGATTTGATTTTAAATAAATTTTCATGAAACAGTTATTACCTAAATATACTAATTATTTAATTAAATAATGCTTTTTTTTGAGATAAATATTAAAATTTTAATAAATATAAATTTCCTCAGTTGTTAGCATTCATACATATATTCAGTCATTTTACGCGACTTACCTGGAATGAAGAAAGCGGAAATTGAATTTTGAGTTTCAGAAAGTATTAAAAAACATGTCAAAAGATATGATTTGATGATTAATGTCTCGGTTTTTATCGATATATAATCAGAAGATACAAAGAAAAATTTATTTTCTGAATGTTCTTGCAAGCGATAAAAAAGGGCCATTTCATATTTATTTTTATTTTCTATTTACTACGTTCTAGTTCTGTTAACATGAAAATAACATAAACAGCTCATAATGATAAAAATAGAACTTTCGCGATAAGCCTGTCAATGAAAAATATTATATGCAAATTTCGCATTATTCCGCTAAATTTGTTTCAATCTTCAAATGAGTTGGGAAATAAAAATAAGAACAGAAAGAAAAAGAACATATCTTCAAACGATTTTTTCAACGATTTCTTTATGATAAAAACGAAAATCTTTTGCGATACTGTTCTTTTTTTAAAAAATTTTGTTCTGAAAATGGCAGCTATTATTGCTAAGCAGCTAATTTTGTTCTGAAAATATTATTCTTTACTCCTTATGAAAAAAAAATAAATAAATTAAAAACAAATTAATCACTTTTTCTTGTTATTACTACAGGCAATTTCTGCTGAACATATTTCTTCAATACATTTTTTATCTCCTACGGAAACTCGATTAATTTAATGAATAAAGGTATTGTTATTTTGAGGTATGTTTTTTATAATATATTTTATCAAATCTTGCATTGTAATGATTATTATCTTGAACATTATATATCTTTTAGAACAAATTCACTGCTTGCAAATAATGAGTATCCTGTAATGGATTCCTGCTCATGTGGATTTATATTTAATGAAATTACATACTTTTGGAGAAGAATGCCAGAAGTCTGGATCAGACTGCCATTCTACTTCCCTTGCAGAGCAAATTGGCAAAATAATCTAAACTTAGAATTCCTTTTAAGATTAAAACTAAATACCAATTTTTACAGAACTAAATGTCAACAGAAAAACAGCCACTACACTCACAAGATTAAGGATGAAGCACCACAAAAATATGAAAGTTTCTGCTGATGGCGTTAAAAATACCTAAAAAATGGCAACTGCCCTGATGTCTAGCTTACTCCTCATCATGTCTTTGATTGACCAGCTGTTGCAGCCACCATTGCCTGGACCATCCCTCGGAAGAGGTTATCCCGACGATGCATTACAAAAATGTAATACATTACAACAACAACACTGTGTAATACATTAAAACATTCTTGTTACTTATTACAACAACATTGGGATGCAATACATTGATGTCAATAAATTACAACAACAACATTGTAATGTATGGTGTCAACATTGTAATGCTGGCAATCAACATAGCCAATATTATTTTGGGAGCACCATGATTTTTGATTTCCTTGTATTATTCAGAGGATACGATGACGGCAACAACAATATTGTAATATTTACTGATTTTGAGTCATAAAATAAACTTCATTTTTAACTTAAATATACTTTAATATTATATATAATAATATAATTAAAGCTTTTAAAAGGCACTTACATGTTTTTAATCATTTATAAGAACTTCAACATTTCTTTAAGATCTTAAAATTTCGTTTGAATTGTTTTAACAGTTTGCTTATAAATGTACTTTTCAAATTATCAGACAAAATTTTGGATTTTATTTTTTATTTCGATCTAATTTTTGGTAATTTTACAAAGAAAGAAAGGACTTTTATCATTACCGTGATTAATTAAAATTGAAAAAAAGTTACTCTAAATAACAAACCTAGAAAATAAAGAATAAAGAAATTTATAAGTTGATTATTTATGTTTAACATTTTAAATCTTTACAAATTTTTATCGATCCCTTCTATCCAATCCCTTTATTTATTTGATAAATATACCTAAAGTAAAACATCCATTTTTCATATTTTTAATAATCTTTTTCAAACAACTGAATTAATTTTTATCTTCATCATCGCTGAAACCGTTGTTTTGTCGCCCCAAATAATGTGTGGAATAAAAAAGAATGCCTTACAGTATGTTCTTGAAACAAAGAAACCTTATCATCCCCAGAGTATCTCCGCCATTTTTCTTGAACTAAAACTAACGAGATGGTAGTTCATCATAATTGATTTAACGGAAAGGCTTCAAAAAAAAAAAAAACTTTTACGAGATAACTATAATACACAAGTCAGCCATGATTTGTGATAAACTGCTTTGTCGAGAGAGCAGCATTTCACAGAAAGATGGGGTCCTTTGAAATAAAAAACAACAACAACGACAGAACTCGTAAATGTCACATACAGCTGACCATTAAAATATCAAGCTCTTTTGATGTTAAAAAGATTAACTTAAAATCGATGATACCAAAAGGTCCAAATAATTTTCAAGAAGAGGAAATAAAAAAATCATAAATGCATCCTTACATAACATTTTATCCAATATGAAACTTAGTCTTTTGACAATGTAGCATTTCTAAATGATAAATGTTCTTTGTATGTATGTACTTTGCAACTATTTATTTATTTTTTTGAGGCTAGGGGGCTTGAAAGAACAGTTTCGAGCTTTGTCAGTATAATCAGAACTTTGTCAGTTAATAAATGAAATTGTACTAGCACAAAAGAAAATAATTTAAATGCTGATAAAATGTGAAAAAAGATTGTTTTGAATGTAAATTAAAATCGTTATTTTCATAAGTCCAACAATACAGACAATTTCTCTCGACTATAGATTCAAATAGAATTCAAAATATTTATTCAAATAAACTTCCAATTCATGTTTTACCTCTATATCTGCATTTACTAATTTTATTAATAATAAATAATTTCTTATTAAACGAATTTCCGTAATAAATTTTCTCCAATATGAAATAGTGTTTATGAAATTTAGTATTTCGACAATGTAAATCTCTAAATGATAAATTTAATGTATGTAAGTACTTTGCAACTATTAATACATTTCTTTGAGATTAGAGGGCTTGGAAAAAAAGATTGCTAACTTTGTCAGTTTCAATGTATTATTAATATATGAAATTATACTAGCACAAACAACAATAATTTAAATTCTAAAAAAATGCAATAAAGATTGTTTTGGATATAAGTTCAAATCGCTATTTTCATATTTAAAGTAACGATTATTTCAATAATCGTTAAGTTAAAGTTCACGTTAAAATAACGATATTTTCAATAAAGCCATTTTTTTGAACTATTAAAATATTAAGGATTATTATATTTATTCAAAAAGAAACTTCCAATTCATATATGCACCTCCCTATCTGTATTTTATGAATTTCATGTTCTCTTGTAAAATGCATGAAAACATTAAAATCTTAAAAATTTATTTTTTTAAATTTCATTTATTGGATTTAATTCTATTTATTTAATATCTATTATTAATACTATTTTATAAAAATTAAGACTATTTCTCGGATAGATGGAAAGCCATATGGAATATGATATTAGAGTCTTGGGGTTTCTGTGGGAAATTGAATTCGAAACTTATCTTAAAGAAGAAAACTGAAAATTAAAATTTTAAAAAATTTATTTGTTTAAGGTTTATTTTATTTTATTTATTTACATTTTATTTTACTAGATTTTTTTCTATTTATTTAATGTATATTATTAATACTATTTTGTAAACTCCTATTTATCTTTTAATCCTTAACTAGTAATTGAATTTTGTAAATGTCAAAAACCTGATAAAAAAAGTGCAATTAATTTCTCGCATAAATAGAGTCATACGGAATATGATATTTTTGGGTTTTCAGTGGGAAATTGAATTCGAAACTTATCTAATAAAATTGAAAATTTAAAAATTTAATTTATTAAATTTATTTTTATTTATTATATTTAATTATAATTATTTAATAACTATTATTAATACGATTTTATGAAAAGAAATAACTTCTATATATCATTCAATCCTTAACTAGTAAATGAATTTCATAAAATATCAATACCTGCATATATCAAACCTGCATAAAATATCCAAATATATACCACATATATATATATATATATAACTGCATAAAATATCAAAAGTTGCAATTAAATTTCTCGCATAGATGAAAGTCATATGGAATTTGACAATAGCTCCTTAGGTTTTCAGGGGAAACTGAATTCGAAACCTATCTACAGAAGGAAATTGAAAAGTTAAATTTTTTAAGGTTTTATTTTTAAAATTTTATTTATTATATTTAATTTCTTAATAAATTTTATTTACTAGATTTAATTTTATGTATTTAATACCTGTTATTAATAGTATTTTATAAAAAAAAATAACTTCTATTTATCATTCAATCCTTAACTAGTAATTTAATTTTTATAAAAGGTCCAATACCTGATAAAGAGTTGTAATTAATTTCTCTCATAGATGGAAGCCAAATGAAGTATTAGCCTTGTATAGTATTATCGTCTTGGGTTTTCAAAGGGGAACTGAATTCCAAACCCATCAAATGAAGGAAATTGAAAATTCCCTATGCTTTCTCATCTAATGGGCATGATTGATCTGAACTCAAGAAATTCTCCGCATTTGAAAATGGAAAATATTAAGTCATTGATTCCACTCTTAGGGTATTTGTATTAAATTGCAATAGCACCATAATATAGCTTACAAAACTCCCAATCAATCATACGGGTTAATGTTGAATCTATTACGTATCTACCATACTAGTGGTGATTCTGTCAAATACACAGCAATGAAAACAATGCATTTCAAACGGAGAAATATATGGATAATGCTCGTATGTCAACTATTATAATTTCAGGTTTGGATCAGTTTCAAGTCTGATTGGTATCGTACGGTATGAGTGTTCTCCTTGTGATTGGATATACTTTTCAAGAAGGGAGCTTGTTAACAAGGATTCAAGGGAAACAGTGGAAGTACTCAAATTCTAAAAGTACCTTAATCTTGACCCTTATGATCAATAAAAGCTGCAATGGTATACCATTGTGAATTATAAAACCAATATACCATGCATCAATTTATACTTTTTCACCAAATTATTTTAAATATTTTTTTAGTTGTTATATTTTTCTTCCTTTATTCATAAGAGAAATGCCCTTGAAAGATATATATCCCTTTTGAGGCGTAACTTTATGAAACCCGAGAAAATTAATATGTTCAATTTCACCTGCAATTGATTTCTCACATTTATGGAAATCATGCTGATATTAATGCCTTGGGTTTTCAAACGGAAACTGAATTCGAAATCTGTCTAACACTGGAAACAGAAAAATCCCATACTTACTCAGCTGATGGGTACGTTAGTTTTGCCTCAAGAAATTTGCCGCACTTGAAGATGGAAAATGTTAAATCAGTGATTCCCCTTAAGGGTATTTGTTTTAAATTGCAATAGAACCAAAATATAGCTTATCGAACTCCAATTGAATCCTCCTGCTTAATGTTGAATCTGTTACACATCTACCAAACTGGTGGTGATGCTGTTAAGTGGTGGACATGCTGTTAAATGTCCATCATAGAAAACAGCATATATTTCATATGTATTAGACAAATATATAGCTGCCCCATATGTGCAATTATTATAATTTACGGTTTGGATCAGTTTCAAATCTGGTTGGCGTTTCAAGGTATGAGTGGGACTCCTTGTGATTGTCAAAAGTAAGGAGCTTATTGGCAAGGATTCAAGGAAACCAGTGCATGTACCCAATTTCTAGAAGTACTTTAATCTGGTTCACTATGATAAAAAAAAAAAAACTGGATGGTATACCATTGTGAATTATAAAATCAATACATACTGCAAATTATATTCTTTTCACAAAATTATTATGAATCTAATTTTTCTAGTTGTTATACTTTTCCCTTTATTAATAAGAGAAATGTCCTTGAAAGATGTATGTCCATTTTGGGGCTTAACTTTATAAACCTCTAGGAATTTAACATCATTCAATTTTCACTAATTAATTCTCGCATAAATGTAAGATGTATGGAGTTTGATATTCGTGTCTTGTTTTTTCAAATGGAAATTGAATTCAAAACCTATTTAATAAAAGAAACTGAAAGTTCCAATGCTTACTCAGCTAATGGATACGATAGAGCTGCAGTCAAGAAATTCGCCGCATTTGAAGATGGAAAATATTAAGTCATAGATTCCACTCTTTGATGATATCTTCTTTTAAATTGCTTACCGAACTCCCAGTGAATCTTCATGGTTAATGTGGAATATGTTGCATATCTGCCATAATATTGGTGATGCTGTCATGTCCAGCATAGAAAACAACATATATTTCATATTAGATAAATACATTGACAGTTCGCGTATTGGTAATTATTATAATTTTAGGTTTGATTAGTTTCAGTCTGATTGGCGTTGTATGGTATGAGTACGACTTTTGATTGAATATACTTCTCAAGTAGGCAAGGATTCAAGAAACCAGTGGAAGTACCCAAATTGTAGAAGTACTTTAATTTGGTTTACTATGATCAATAAATACTGGAATGATAAACCATTGAGAAGTTATATCAAGTTATATTTTTCACAAAATTATTTTAAATATAGTTTTTCTCAGTTGTTATATATATTTTTCCTATATTAAAGAGAATTTAAATATATTCTTTTCTCTTATTAAAGGGAAATGTCCTTGAAAGATATATGTCCCTTTCGAGGCGCAACTTTTTACAAAGCCCCTAGGAAATTAATATCATGTTCACATGCATAATTCATTAATTATTGCACTTTAACTGATGAATAATAATAACCAAGAATCCCTAAATCCGTGCATGTTAAAATCTACCATTTAACTGGCAATTATGCATTAAGTCCATCAAAACGGGGGAAGGGGAAAGAAGATTAAGTAGACGAACACAGTCAACGCTTTTGATTAAGTTGGTTAATACATCTCGTTTCATTCACCTCTCATGTAGCGTTTACCTTAATAGGAGAGTACTTAGCATCAATAAATTTCAATTATGGGGTGGATGAATGGGTTGAAAGTCGCGTTTAAAAGGAAATATTCGGTGCTCATTTTTCAGCTTTTATGATGCGTAATGATTAAGGCTTTTGAATGTCCTGGCACCATGGTATAATAGCCTACCCTAGTTTGCAATCTTTGCTCTGATTGAATTTGGGGATAACATAAAGGAAAGGCTTTTAAATTTGGGATCAGAATTTGTAAACTGGAGTTTTAGTGAAAAGTTATTTGACATTGCTTTGTATTAAATAAGTTAAGTAATTAGATCCAATAAAAATTCAATGCCTAAGTTGTATGTTACTGGATTTTTTAAATGTACTTTAGGTTTAAAAAAAATTGTAAATCAAAATAAGTATCTTTTAGTGTTATAAAAGGAAGAGGTTATATATGTATTTACGTTGAATATTTATTTGAGTTTTAATGTAAGAATGATTATAATGTTAATTATATGCAGAAATTTTTAAAAATATATTTGATGATCATTAATAAAATTAAAAAGTTTCATAAAGTTTTTCGAGTAAATGATTTTTCTATTAAATACAAGGGTTATTTTAGCATAAGCATAACATATTATTGTATGCATATCAATATATTTTTATTAATTTTAGTTATAAATAGCAAGTACAAAAATTAATACAGAGAAAAAAAAAGCATTAATTTTAAATTAAATTAAATTAAATGAAGTTTTCTATAATGAAAAAAGAATGATCATAAAACTCCAACAGTATCTGTAAATCATTTATTTTTCTATAAATTAAAAAATTATTTAATAAATTAAATTAATTAATAATTAAATTAATTAATTATTAATAAAATTATTAATTAAATTAATTAATTAATTAATTAAAATTAAAATCTTTACAAAAATAGCAAGTACAAAAATTAATACAGAGAAAAAAGCGTTAATTTTAAAATTAATTTAAATGAAATTTAAAAAAAAAAATTAAAAAAAAATTATAAAACTATAATAATATATATAAATACTTTACATTTTTATAAAAGGAAAACGAATAATAAAAAATATAAATCTATTATCATAACAATTATGGCAAATGAAAAATTATTCTGCAGAAAAATATGATTTGAGCTTTGTTTACCAAATAACATTTTAGTATTAAAATAAAATTATTCAAAATTTTATTTAGTTATAATAATCGAAAGATAAACTTTTTTTTACAAACATGTGAAAAATTGTTTAGCGATAAACATAAAAAAAAAATCTAAAATTTGAGAGCAGATCCAACAAAAAAAAAGTAAGAAAATTTATATAGATATGTAAACAAAGCATATTAAAATTTTCGAGAATTATAAATATTTTAGATTTAAATTACGACTGTAAAACGTTTTTAATTAAAAGATTTTATTTAATTTTTGTGAATAAATAATTTTTTAAGCTTTGAATTATTAAATATAAGATTTACATAAATCTTTTGCATTACTGTTACCTTGGATTAAAATGAATAATTAAATATTTGTATGATATAAAAACAAACTAAATAATTCAAAACTATAAAAATTTATTTTACTTATAATCTGATTTTACTTATACTTTTGTAAGATTTACTTTATTTTGTGCAAAAATCTATGCTTGTTGAATATATTAAAACATCCTTTGTTAAAGTAATTCAATTAAACTTAATAATTTTTTTTAATGTTTTTTTATTCTACTTATTGATTTTATCACAAATAAAACTATTTAAATATTCATAAAGTATAGCAATTCAAAAGAAATGCGGATATTTTTTATTTTATATAAATAATCCTATGGTTTAAATAAATTGTTATGAAAAACACGCACCAAAATTTAATGAAAAGATCAGGTGTAATAATTCAGTAAAAAAGTGATAAAATAGAAAATTAAAATCTCTTTAATTAAGTAGAACATGTTAAAATTTTTTATAACCATAAATTCTAAAATTTTTTTCAACTAATCTTTATGGATTATTAAATGATATATCGTATTACTTAAAGTTTTAGGATTTTTATGCTAATGAAACATAAAAAAATAGTTGAATCAGTTTAAAGGGAAACAGAAGATGTTTTAAGGTGACTTTATACTAGCGGAATAAATAATTTTCATTAGAGGATTAATTAACAATTCCATAATAATCCTTAAAATTTAAATAAATAAATGGCATATTAATATTTAAAAATCTTTGAAATTTCATTAAAAAATGTTATAAGATTTATGTAAAAATAATAATATTGTTACAAATTTTTTAATTACTAAAACATCAACTTAATTTAAAAGAAAGATATATTTTGAGTAATTTTTTATCAAAGCATGGAAAATTAAAAATATTAATTTCCATAATTATTTTTCATATACAGGGTGATTATAATTAAAGTCCCACTTTCAAAATGCTGTAAAAAAAAAAGAATCACTTATCATAATGAGTTCCAATTTGAACTGAAGATACTTGAAGAAGGGGGAAACGGTATGGCATCAAAAAAATGTTCCACCGATTTTTCCATCCAATTTAGTGTGACCTTGCCGTGGTGGATGGGCTTTCCATTAACAGTGCCACAACTGTTGAATGACAAGGAAGTCATTTTTTCCGTCAAAAACCGAAACAATCAAGCACATTGAACACTATAGTTAGTTTAATGTGCAGCTCATGCCAAATACGTTGTAATTTCGATTCAAAATATCACTGACTGCTGAATTACTTTCTTTTTATGTCGCTTACAGCGCCATCTATTAATACGTTTGGGAACTTTTTTGATACAGTACCGTTTTTCCCTTCTTCAAGTATCTTCAGTTCGAATTTGAACTCATTGTGACGAGTGTTTTTTTTAATATTTTGAAAATGGGACTTTATTATAATCACCTTGTATATTATAAATAATGCTTTGGATTAGAAGGGATCTGATCTTATAATTTTGGTTAAAATCCAGAATACTTGGAACAATCGTTTATTACAGGAATAATATGATTGTAATATTTTGGGATAATAATATTTTTGTTATTTATAATACTTTTGATATTTAAAATAGTTAACAATCAATCATTTGACGTCGTAATTATTTGTGCTAATAGTTTTGAAAAACTATGAGTTTAAGAAAAAATTTTACAAAATTATCAAAAAAAAAAAAAAAAAAAAAATTGCAAAACTGAAATAAATTAATTAAAAAAAAAATCGATTCCAAAGATAAATTAAATTTATGGTATGAAATTACAAAAATAATACTAATATCCAATTTACGCAACATTTTCAACAGAGTTTTACAAATGTTTGTTATAATACATATGCTATATGTATGTATGTATGTAAACATATTTATATGAGAGTTTTTTTGTGAACTTTCAATAAAATCAATGTATAAAATGATATATCTTTTCATTCTATCACGTTAGACACGTGATATAGTGATGCAGACGTGCATAGAGAATGATACAAACTCCAGCTGCAACCTGTAGTATGCTGGATTGTGCAAGTCTGTCTGCAGCAGAGTACGGAAGAGCAACGATTCCTTTTGTGATGCTTTTTTGTGCCATTGTTGGGCAACGGTTCGATACCCAGAAGTTCGCATAAGATGCTGTAAATATCCACCATTTGTAGAGGAGGTGATATATAGTTCTTCTTTAAACCTGAAATCAATGAATTCATAGATGTCAAATCAAAGTCATTGTTAACAAACAAACATAATAAAATTGAAATATTTTTAATCAATGGTAAATATCAAACACCATATCGTGTCAATCAGTAAATAGTAAAATAAAACTAATTATTTATAATTTGAGACCACAAATACTACTTATAGTTTTTTATAAATACTAAATTATTTTGAAGTTTAAGAATTAGAATTAAAACTCAAATTTAGCTATTATTTTTATAATTATGTTTATTTTTTAATTAAATTAATTTTATTATGCTGTTCTGTATTATTTATTAAGTGGTTTTTTTAATTTTCACTACATATTTTTTATATATATGCAAAGTTTCCCCAATAATGTTTTTCTCTAAGGCAGCTGGTAAATACTTAGACAGTTGTCTTTCATGCCATAAGCAAGGTTTGCACCAACGTTACTCACTTAGCACTACCAGGGGGTGCTTGTAGCTTGAAGATAAATTACGGACGTGGAGTAACAATGCCACCACAACACTCTACGACCATGTTAACCGGGTTGTACTGTTTAAAGTGGATTCCGAGCCAGTACAAACATCCATGGCATCGCCGGGACTCGTTTGCCGGAAAGCTGTGGCACCGAGCACTATTATTTTTATAAGGATTTTTATTTTTGATTTAATTAATTTTATTAGCCATTCTGTATTATTTATTAATTTGTTTTTCTAATTTTGCTTTATAATTGTCGTTGTTGTTGTTCTAATGCAGCTGGCAATACAGATACAGTTAATCTTTATGCCATAAGCAGGGACTGCACCGCTGTTATCCATTTAGCACAACCTAGGGGGTACTTGTAGCTTGAAGATATGCTACGGACGCGAGTCACGCTATTCCCACAACGCTCTACGACCATATTAGATCGGGACTTACAGTTTAAAGTGGATTCCGAACCACTACAAACATTCATGGCACCGCCGGGACTCAGTGTTAGGGGTTAGTGGTTCGGAATCCACGTTAAACTGTAGGTCCTGGTCTAATTAGCCTAAAGTGATCACAAAATGGCTAGAGCGACAAACCAAACCTGGGAATGAAATGCAAAAGCTCACCTCGTGAGAAAAAAAGCTACAACATCTATGAGGCATATTTTCATATATATATATATAGAGAGAGAGAAATATTCATTTTTATTGTTTACGTAATAAGATTAAAATAACAACGTTTTTGATGGACTAAATGCTATTAAAAAATCGACTGTAAATCATTTATCTCATGCACTTTTTTTATAATTTCCTATACAAAGCAATTTGATAAATGTTTGCCAATGCATTTGATAACTGTTTGCCAAATAATACAAAGAAATTTGATAAATGTTTGCTAATTTACCTCAAATACATTGAAATAATAACTGTTGAAAAACATGTATACATTATGGTTACATTTCAACCAGCATTCAATATTTATTTTAAATCGGTGCTGGAATTTAATACTTAATGCATTTTTTGTTTGCTAAATGGAGATAAATAAAACCTGCTTTCAATGAATTTGTTTTCTTTAAAATGCATGATAATATTTATTTACTTAAATCGTGGGTGATCCATTAGTTTAAAGTTTCTCGGTATTAAGGGTTTTCCACGAATAAATTTATATCGGATCAATAGCATCAAAGTAATCAAAACATTTTTAAGAAAAGAAAACCTTTGATGTCTGTTTAAATCCTGTTCTTTATTGACATACCCATTTCTGCGAAAGAAAGATTAAATATTCATTTCTGTTTGTATGTTCTTCAATTTGAATCAAAATATGCAGCATTAAAAGCAATACGAGTTGGCTGGCATTAAAATATGAAAATATTTTTACAGTTTAATGTTTGATGAGGTAACAATTTTCAGGCTTACAAATTAAAAACCAGTTTTGTAGCATCACAAGATGTATCGAAAAATATTCAAATTTTTTTATTGAAAATATGAGTAAAATTTTTATTGATGGTTGTTTATAAATTGTAAGGATATTGACAATATATTATAATATTGATGGACTAGTTGCTATTAAAAAATAAAAATAGTAAGGATAAGTTTGTTTATAAATAGTAAACATATTGACAACATATTATAATATTGATGTTGTTTATAAATAGTAAGTATATTGACAATATGTTATAATATTAATGGACTATCTACTATTGAAAAATAAAATAATAAGGAAAGGTTGGTATAATAGTAAGATAATGTTATTTATAAATAGTAAGGATATTGACAGTATATTATAATATTGATGTTGTTTATAAATTTTTATTGATGGTTGTTTATAATATAGTTATTAATAACAAATTTTTTTTTTATGGTGTAGTTTATTATGATTTTATGTTAAATCATTTGAAAAATTAGTAAACCAGTTAATTATTATGGTTGAATGACTTTTTAATTTCATAGGAAAGAGTTTAATGTTTTAAACAATTTCTTTTTATTTCAAAACTTTTCCAAACTACGTATATAAGGTCAATTATCTATATAATAAAAGAAATGTGTAACAAATTACTTTTGTTTTAAGAATGACAATTTCTTTTGTGTATGAAGGAAAAACCTTTTTTTATTTATAAATGAAAATAATTTAAACGAATAATTTAATGTAATTTATTAGTAAATAAAATAGATCTGAATATTAATAACTGAACAGTAAATAAAATAGAGCTGAATAGTAATAACTGAACAGTAAATAAAATAGAGTTGAATAGTAATAACTGAACAGTAAATAAAATAAAACTGAATAGTAATAATTGAACAGTAAATAAAACAGAACTAAATAGTAATAACTGAACTAATAAAATAGAACTGAATAATAATAACAGAGTTGTAAATAAAATAGATTGGAATAGTAATATAGCAGTAAATAAAACGGAGCTGAATAGTAAATAAAATAGAGTTGAATAGTAATAACTGAGTAGTTAATAAAACAGAGCTGAATAGGAATAACTGAACAGTAAATAAAATAGAGCAAAATAGCAGTAACTGAACAGTAAATAAAATAAAACTGAATAGTAATAATTGAACAGTAAATAAAACAGAACTAAATAGTAATAACTGAACTAATAAAATAGAACTGAATAGTAATAACAGAGTTGTAAATAAAATAGATTTGAATAGTAATATAGCAGTAAATAAAACGGAGCTGAATAGTAATAACTGAATAGTAAATAAAACAGAGCTGAATGGTAATAACTGGGAAGTGAGTAAGACAAAGCTGAATATTAATAATTAATAAATAAAATAGAATAAAATAGTAATAATAAATGAGAGATGATAAACAAACAGCGAATTAATAAAATCGTATAAACAATGTGTAATTCAAATAAACTTGCTCTTGCTTTATATTTAACATATTTATTTGTTTTTATATTTAAATGAATTATTGAATTTTAATGCATGTTTAACTAACATGACTAACATTGTTAATAGTAGTGTAAAGTTTCTAATAGCTTTTATATGCCATAGATGCGATATAAGAAATGAGAGAAAATGTAAGTACTTCAACAAATTTAATTTCACATTTAATTTTGTTGCTTTTTGTAATTCATGAAGTGATAAATCATTAAAAATAATGTAAAACCTTTATTAAATAAAAGATAAATCATAAAATAATTATCCATAAATAAATTTTTGGCTTTATCAAAAATAGTTTATTACCTTATAGTTTACTTTAGTTTATATTATTGTTTTTGTATATATTATCTTAAAAGCATCGCTTAGGTTTTAATTATAACAAAATGCAGCAAAAATTTTAATTTAAATGCATAAATATATTTTTAGATGAAAATTAGCATTTGTTTTTTTTTATAATATAGTAACTATAAATTAATATATTTCAATGGTCATATCTAAGAAGTAAATAATTTTGAGTGATTGTTTATATATTTTTTAGTATTTAAAATGATTTTGATGTAAATTAATTTAAGGTTTCATTAAAATAAATAATCTAAAAAGAAAAAACATGTATTTTTGGTCATAACTTTTTTTTTTTATTGATGATAGCCCCTGAATTACCAAAGCAGTGAATCATGTTTAAATCTCATCGATAAAAAGGAAATTAATGATTTGCAGATTTCCCAGTAGTGTCATTTTTTATCATTGTTTCGTAAAAAAGGAAGAACGAAGAATTATTTTTGCTTAAGGAGAAACAAAAATGCCTCTTTTTCGATATGTATTGTAATGGGATTAGAATGAAAAGTTTTAAGAGCATAAAAATTCTTAAACTTGTTTTTTGATTTGGGGAGAAATATCTCCGATCTCAGAATAAAAGAATTAATAGATGCTATCTATCTTTGTCATTGATTTAAAGGTTTAAAATGATTTCGCGTCATTTATGCCTTATTGTTGACAAAATTCATATGATCAAATTTTCACATTGACTTAAAAGTTTACAACGAATTTTGAATCATTTATGTATTATTGTTGACAGTACTTATATGATCAAAATATTTTTGTTATTGATATAAAAGTTTAAAAAAGATTTCGAATCATTTATGTATTATTATTGACAAAATTCATATGATCAAAATCTTTGTCATTGACTTAATTTGGAATCATTAATGAATTAGTGCTCTCAAAATTCATATGATCAAAATCTTTGTCATTGACATAAAAGTTTAAAAAGATTTCGAATCATTTATGTATTATTGTTGACAAAATTCATGTGATCCAGATCTTTGTCAATTCTAAACCTGATCCACAGGGAACATTGTTTTATATAAATATTTTAAATAAAATTTTTAATAAATAATATTTAATAACACTTTTAAATATTATTTATTTTAAAAATATTATTTCTTTACTTTCTTTTCTTATTTCTGCTTTTTAGGTAGTTACAAAAGTATATTTAAATAATTGGTGAGTATAATTTAATCATTCTAGATAAACTTATTGTAATTCTGGTAAAATACAAATTTCTTAAGATTTGCTCTGGCCTATTTTATAAATTTGAAATGAAAGTTCTTCTTTATCAATTCTAAATTATGTCAGCTTATCATTATGCAAATGGGCCTGATGGCCGAGTTACTAGCGCTTTCCGTGCCATGGGTGTTTGTAGTGGTTCGGAATCCACTTTAAACCATAGGTCCCTTCTAATCTGAATGTAGAGCATTGGACGTAGGGCTGACAACCCTAAAAATAAATTAAAAAAAAAAAAAACCGTAAAAAGAAATCTTTTCATGTTTTGAAATCTGCCGGTAGGCAGACGGCTTTAGCCCACTATGGGGATGTTGCGCCAATAATGATGATGATGATGAATTATTTAATGATTAGAATAGAAATATTTTCTTCTCTTTTAATCAGACAGCTAGATATTATTTAAAAAGTGTTATTAACTGCAAAAGTAGTGCTTATATTTTAAAATTAAGAAATTTTAAATTTTGAGAGATCCCACGAAATTTTTGTTACATTTTATTCGAAAAATTAAAACGAGAGATTAACATTTGAGTTATATTTCAGTTACACATTTATAATTTATAATAGTTATTTATAAATTATAAATAAATTGTAATAGTTATAATAGTTAATAGTTTTATAATAGTTATTTTCTGACTTGGAGATTGAAAAAAAAAAAAAAAAAAAAAAAAAAATCTGAATGAATAATTGTTGGAAAATTTAAATATTTTGATATAAATTAACTTATAGTTAATTAATTAATTTTTTTAGATAAACTGATTAACATATTTATTTTGTATATGTATTAAAAAACGGAAAAATAATACCAAATCTAATAAGAAAATGTAGAATCAAAATGTAGTATCAAAATGTGATATGTTTTAAAATTCAATTTATCTTTTATTTTCAATTTCATTCTGCTATAAAAATAGTTTATTTGCATATTTGGACTAATTAATTCCCCGGTAATTAAAATATTGGAACTGCATATTTCAAAACCAATGTTTTATAATTTCTTACTTAGACCAGCGTCTAATGAAAAAAGTTTATTTACCGACATTTTGGCCATGCAATCAACCAAAAAACTAACTTTCCTCTTTTTAATTAAAGTTACGAGGACCTGTTTTAATTAAACTTGAAACAGTTTTATGAAGCACAGGAATAGGGCAGTAGCAATTTACTTTATTCAATTAACTATGCATTCATGTTTATTTTTAAAGGAAAAGAAATTGAAGCGTAAAAAATACACTAGTACTATCTTTCAATAGAAATGAATTATGATTCACTTTCACGCATTCTGAATTTGATTTATCTTATCAAATTTTTATGAAAATATATAATTTGAATAGAAAGTTTTCAATGCTTCCAAAAATTAAAGTCTCGAAAATTTTCAAAATTATTCAGAATTTTAAATTAATTTCTAAATAATTTTTAAATGTTTTTGAAAATACGAAAGGATAAAAAAGAACTATAATTGAAATTTAACTGAAAAAGTAAATATGCTTTTTATTGAATAAATTTTTTTTCAACAGATAAAAATGCATTAGTTTTTCTTACATATTTATTTTTTAAATTTAATTTATTTTGAATAAATGAAATGTAAATATTTCTAGATTAATTTCACAATTGGATTAATTTTTTCTAAAATGAAAAGAATACTATATCAATATTAAATTTAATACGATCAAAATTATGAATGAATAAATGAATGATAATTTATTTAAAAATGTTTGAATTGATGATAAAATTTTAATAAAAATAAGTTTAAATTAATGATTAAATTTTATTTATAAAAATGTTTAAATTAAATAATAATCATTTTAAAAATAATTTTTTGATATTAAAATTTCTAAAAAATCAAGTAAAAAAATCGTTTTGTAATTAAAAATGTAATTTGAAATTATTAAAAAATTTGTAATTGTCAATGGCATTTTATCTATCATATATATGCTGATAGTATTTTATTTTTACATGCTTATAACATTTTACCGTCTATTTTCAGCATTAGGGAACTTAATATTTAAAAGCAATTTAACATTAGTATTAGTTATTAGATCTTAGCTTTGCTAGGTTTTCGTTTACATATTATTCGTATCTTATTAATTAGGAAGCACTTTTAGTTTAATGGAGCAAGGAATGTAATAAAATATTTAGTGATTTTAGTTCATTTTCATTAATTAAGTTCATTTTCATTAAATACAGCATTAGATCAGATAAGCAGGTCTTAAAACGTTTAACAAATAATTTAAGATTCAGTTTATGTTAGTAATTTTTATTATTTATATAAACATTGAAAATTTCAATTCAATTATCTGATTTTTAATCACTTTTTGATATCACTGTGTCATTCAAATTTAATTACTATTGCAGTAAATTGTTTTATGTTGAAAATTATTAAATTGTCAATAATTAATTAAACGCATTTTTATACAGATTTACTGTCTTTAATTCAAATTTTACTCACATTGTGACTTTAATATTGAAATTTGAGCAAAATAATAACTAGAAAAAAATAAATTAAAGCGGGATTTTTAACTTCTAAGATTAAGATTTAAGAATAATTTAAGATACCTGGTCCTCTAGCAAAGAATATGCCCCTCATATCTGGAACTTCATATGGATCATAACCATGAGCACCGAGTGATATGGATGAACCTGTTGGAATACTTTTACCTGGGATATCCAGCTGAAAAAAAGCAATTTAAAGTTTACACACATCTACATTTAAAAAGGATATTAAGCACTAAAATGAGAATAACAAATATTTACATTTCTGTAAACATGTAATACATATAAAATAAAATCGTAATTTAAATTTCATCAGATGGTTGCGTCATGTAACTAGAAAATATTTCTATATAACCAGCAGTATCGTCGAGTTTTATTCCTTATTTATTCTAAGGATTTGTAAGGATTTTTGGTTCCTCTATGTTATTGGCAAACATCTCTAGATTCATTTTGACTTGAATCCAGTTGTCGACAGAGCAGAAATAACATGGTTTATAATGTCTTAGGTTATGTATATATATATATATATATTCTTGAGCGCATACATTAAAATTTCTTAAACCAAAATTTTGTTCAGTTTTCTGAGCGGTTTGATAGCTAGTAGCTCAAATATCGAGAGTTTTGTTTATAATCACTCTGGGCCAAATCGCAAAATAGGGGTCGTTGAGATTTGACGATATTTTTTGTTGCGCCGACTGGGCGATAAGTCGCGAAATATGGTAGCACTTATTTCTTGCCATGTTTGCAATTCACTACAGTTACAATCGCAACCCGTTATTTAGCGCACTTTGGCGCTAAAGAATTTTGATGCCAAATCCCATTTAGATTCTATCTTTCTGAATTAATTTGTTAGTTCCTTGCATTTTATGTATATACAAATAGGCGACACCCTGTATTAAAACGTAAAAGACGAAAACTATAGAAACTTTAATGCACCAATCGCCGTTTAAGAGTTTTTCTATCTAAATTAATAAACTTGTTTTCTTTCCGTAGTTTTTATATATATATATATGTGTGTGTGTACAAAGCGGGAAAAAATATTGGTTGAAAAGCATCTCAACCAATAACAACAAACTTAGCGCAATTTTGAATATTTAGTGCTTTTAAGCATTATGTGGTGTTTGTAAGTATTAGATTTGTTGTACTATCTTTCAGAAAATCTCTGATAAAAGCCGAAAGGGTGGACATTTATATAGAAAAACTTAACTATTACAAGAAATTAAATTACAACAGGACATAATTACACCATCAAAATTATTTTACCACAGTTCTTAGAAAAATAAATTATGCTGTGTTATAATGGAAAGCACTTATAATAACATAATTTTTTTTTTGTCTTAGTTTCTCATATAGTTATGAATTTTCCTCTTCTGTAATCTTTGTTAATTTTTAGCTTCTGAACAAATAAAAATTCTACATAGTTAAAAAAGCAAGTGGATATAATTTCTACTTACTCCTCGAATGTAGTAATTTTTGGAAGCCACCAAAAGGATTGGAAGAGTTAAACGGTTGTGCTTTATGTGATAATGCTCTGGTATTTCGTCCTTCAGATAAACGTGCAGGCCAGGGATATCTTTAAGTGCTTCGTACACCTGAAAATAATTAAAAGATGAGATAATAATTAATTAAGTATTAAAATTAAACATCACTGTAACGTTTACAAATTTCTTATGAACATTTTTAATAATTGAATTTATGCATTTTTATAATTAAGTTACGCTTGGTGAAATCATACCTGAGGAATTTGTTTTAAGTTGTAGTGGTATTACAATGTAAATCAACATAGCAGCACTACTCAGGGATATTTCCTAACTAACACTGAATTTTCTACATATACGTAGTACATAAATCAACGTAACTACCAGAAAAAGGTTTACTGGTAGAAAATTATGAGATGAAAGATTATTAATAAAAGAAAATATTACTCAACAAGGCTTTAATATAAAATATTAAACAATAATTTAAGTACAATTCAATTCAAGGCAGATATTCTGATATAGTTTTACCAGATATTCGATGGAAAGGTTAAAAATTAGTTTAAAGGCGGAAATGGACGAATCGATTATTTGCTAGGGGGCGATGGTCAGATATACGTACAGCAAAACAATATTGCAAGAATAAACTATAAACAAAAAATATATTATAAACTATATTAAACAAACTGTACTATAATCAATAAATAAATAAGAATCGATAAATAATTATAATAAATAACTATAATAAAAAAAACTATATTAAACAAACATATAATAATTTGTGTGTGAATTTATTTCATCTAATGTTACTTTTGATATTATGAAATTAAAAATTTTAATTATGGATAATTTAAATTATTTTTTATTGCAAACCCTTCTAACCATATTACCCCACTGAATTTGAATCTATCTGAAGAAGAATACTATCTTGGAAGGGTTGTCAGTTTTCAGCGCCATAACAAATTGGACTATAAGTATGATGAGTGAATTGCAAGATCTAATGTAATTATCTTTCCCCTAATTATGAATATTTTCTCGAAAGGAAAAGATATTTTTTAGAGCATTTAAGTTCTAATATTGCTCTAAAGTCTGGAATCTAGTGTGGTGTGATGGGATTCATCAGTCTGACTGTTATCAGAAGGAATCTCCAGGTAGAAAGAAAACGAAGAACAAAATACATGGAAAATCTGCAGAGGCCAGAACAAGAGGATGCAATTGGACTCGACTAATCGAATTGGGTAAAACTGAGTTACTAGTAGAATTAGGAGAGAAAGATAGATCCCAGTAGAATTGCTAGTTAGAAGGAATTTTATGTTTTTTCTCTAAGAAATAAATTAGGGAACATGTTATGAGTATATAATTAGTTGCACATAATTGTAAATAATGCTTTATTATTGAAGATAATAAAAAAAAGAAGAATATCTTTAAGAATTTGTTAAATTTGTTAAAGAAAGAATTGGATAAATGTTAAAGTATGAGAAACGCCCTTAATATGCTCTTTAAACATTTGTTTATGACAATTAATTTGTCTATTAATAATAAAGAAACTTGAGCAAAAATATTTCTATAAACATATATTCTCTTTGTAAATATATTCATATTATACAGCTAATTATGATGCGGTTCATGAATGGTGATGAATATTTATTCAAAGTATGGTAAAAATTAAGGATTTTATTAAACTTTTCAATTATAAGCCTATTTTTCAGTCAATTTTCTTAAAAGGCCTTTACTGATTAATATACTTCCAATATATGGGTTCCAATATGTCTTTTTTTTTTTCTGTTGAAATAAATTACATTAAGGAACAATTTAAGAGTACATAATTAGTTGCACATAATTGTAAATATTGTTTTATTATCGAAAAGGATAAAAAGAAGAATATCTTAACAAATTTATTTGAACATAAAGAATCGGATAAATGTTGAAATATGAGAAATACCCTTAATATTCTCCTTAAACATTTGTTTATGCCAATTAATTCAATTTAATTTAATTTTAATTTTATAAATATTGTTTTATTATTGAAAAGGATTAAAAAAAGAAGAATATCTTTAAGAATTTGGTTGAACATGAAAAAGAATTGAATGAAGGTAAGTTATGAGAAATACCCTTAATATGCTCCTTACACATTTGTTTTTGTCAATTAATTTGTCTATTAATAAGAAAGAAACTTGAGCAAAAATATTTCTATAAACATATATTCTCTATGTAAATATATTCCTATTATACTTTTAATTATGATGCTGTTCATGAATGGTGATGAATATTTAACAGAAGTGTTTTTATATAAAGCGTAGGAAAAAAAAAAAGGATTTTATTAAAACTTTCAATTATAAGCCTATTTTTCAATCAATCTTCTTAAAAGGCCTTTCTGGATTAACATATTTCCATTTCATGTTCACCAATATGTCATTTCTTTTCTACTGAAATCAACTATTTTCTAACTTAAAGAGTTGAAGTATTTCATTACTTTTTAGTTCATAGTCTTATGTCGTCCATCTTGTTAAAAATCTCAGTATTTAAAGGGATTAAAGTTTTCCCTGTTTTGTATTTTAAAAATAGCTGCAGAGTTACATCTGGGGGAATATAGAATGTCAAAACGAAGAAATTTTAAAAAAAATTCAGTGAAACTAACTAAATTAAAGAACAAAGTAACTAAGTAAAATTCATTCAAAGTTTTTAATAACGATCCTTTAAAAAGCCATGCATCACATTGGCCGCAGTATTACGTCATTTCTGTCATAGAAATTGAGCCTTGAATTAGTCTTTCAGTAGCACGAGGAAAAATAAACTGTTAAAATACTGTAGCAATTTTAAAGTTATATGCAAAAACATGTTTACCAGATTTTAAGTTTCAAAAGATTTAAATTCAAAGAACTGTAAAAAAAAAAAAAAAAAAAAAAAAAATAACTAAAATATTTTTAATGGAAGATTTATTAAAAATAACGAATGTGTCAAGTCGAAGAAAGGTATACAATTTCATAAAAGTTTAAATAATTTTAATAATTCATAAAAATAATTTTAATAATTTATAAAAATAATTTTTAATTTTACAATTATTTTATTTTTTACAAATAATTTTATTTAATTTATACATTGGTTAAAGAAAACTAAAGAATTGGGTGAGATTTATAATATAGCTAGTGTAGCATTTTTTTCTCACGGAAAGAGTTTTGGCATTTCATTCCCAGGAGAGACGAAAATGTACGTTATTTGACAAGTATATAATAAACCACCACTCAAATTTGACAGCAGACAAGCAGTATCGTGTGTAGTTATATTACATGCAATTATTGTTTTGTACTAATGAGAACAACCTGTCTCTAAAATCTGATAACAGGCATTCGGTGTCATGTATAATGGGACTCAGGAAATTAGCGAATGTCTGTGCGACCTTCAACGATCGAATCAATTACAAATTGAATACCAAACAATACCATGAGGGGATCCAACTTGATTGGTAATAGACCACGAGCTGGGAAATGTCTACTCAGTGAGAAGTGAGGGAAACTGACCCCCTTCCTCTTGACGGATTGTCTTAAAATGGTTTTTGATGAAAAAGGAAGAGAGTTCTGCGACGAGTCGACCATAAGTGTAATTTTTCTTTTTTTCTCTGAAGTGACTGAACAGGTCAGAATTTTCGCCTTTTGCCAAACTGCGCCCCTTGTGGTTTCGTGTATCACGCCGTGTGATAATTAAGGTCTTTCGCAGACCACGTATTTTTAAATCTTTAATTTTCCTTTTTGTGAATAATAAATTATAATAATTCAGACTTCTGTATATATATATATATATATTTATACATAGTGCTAGTAAATAAAAATTAAAGTGTTCCCATTATCCTAAAAGTGGCCCTCTTCTTGAAGCCGTTATAAGGCAAGTAAGTATAGGCCGAGACGTTAACTAAACAGTTTAACGTAATATCCGTTTTAAAAACGAAAACGGACGAATCGATTACTGGTTAGGGATGCTAGTCAGACACACGTGGCTCAAATCAGTTTAAAAAAAAGAAAGTATGATATTTTATAATTTTTTTCATTTAATTTTAGTTAAATATAATGTAAGATTATCAAATATTAAAATAATTTTTGTAATTAAAACTTTTGGAAGTACTTTTCTCATCTATTACGCCTCTCTGTTTGGATCCGTCTAACTTGGCACTTTGCCAATTTTCCACACAATTGATGATCATATTGTTGTAATATATTGTATTTTAATAACATTAAGAGTGTTTACTTACTTAATCGAAAATACACAGAGAATTGATGTTTGATGTCTTGGTTTGACGCTCTACGGTCATTTTTTTTACACGCTTTAGGCTAAGTAGACCAGGACCTATAGCTTAACGTGGATCCCAAACTACTAACACCTACCCGCCTTACTAATGGGGTTCGAACCTGAAGACTGTGGTACCAAAGGCTGAGCACTAGCCGATTGGCCATCAGGCAGCTCATTTGGCACCTTTTTTTCTTCATATCCACCCACAGATTATCCAACAATTGTTGATATCCATTCCTCAAACCTCAAAGAGCATCTGTTTCATTAGCAGAAATAATTGTGCCGAAAGAGGGCGATCCAAAGCATCCCACACATACTCTATGGGAATTAAATCGAGATAGTATGCTAGCCAACCCATTCTAGTGATATTTGTTATTTTCTTAGAAGATCCTCTGAATTGAGAAGAATTGATGGAGAAATTCGAACAGGTTTATTAACGAGTGTCAGGTCTAAATTAAAAAAAAAAAAAAAAAATTTTGATTTTATATAATTTCATGCTGGGAAATAATATATCTTCGTAACTAAAAATAACAAGGTTTTAAAAGGGAATAATTCTTTCAGCTTAGCTCAAAATATTTATAATGATAAATACAGCACCCTTTTCGTGCAAACTTTGGACGGGATTATCTCTACGCGCGCCATCTGGAGATGAATAGAGTAATTAAAAAAAATAAAGCAGGAATATTTTAAGCAATCTAATATATATGAGAAATCTTCAATTTCAAAGATGATTACTTCAAACTGCTTAAATTCTTACCATACTTTAGGGATTATTTTGGTTGAGGAAATTTTGCCTGGGGATTTAAGATCAGACTTTAAAATTCGGCTTGCTTTACTGCTGATAGATTTATATCGGTTTTCTTCGTGCAGAATTTAATTAACGCGACTGAATATGAGACTGAGGTTAAAAGTAAATCCCATTTGTTATATAAGGTTCGTGAAGCGGATTAATTAGATAGCTCTTTCCTGTGATTTCTCTTGTGAGTAAAGGCTGTCTTGAGTGCTTAAGGATTCGGCTTGCGTGATTTCAGCCGTTTCAAAATTATGCCCAAACTTTTAGTAAATAACATAAACATCAGGCATTCTTTAACTTAATTGTTAATTATTACTAATCACTATCGAATTCGATAACTCGTTCAGTGAATTTACTAACTGTTTAAAGTTTGAAATTCTTTTAAAGTTTAGTAATGGTAAATAAGAAGTGCTTATATCGCTTGCTTAATTTCATTGTCATAGAAAATTTCGGTTTAAATACTTACAAATGTATTTTCTATGTATTATTTAATATTAATAAATAATTATTTGAGGACTGTTATTTTTTACTTCTGTGATTCTTACCAATTTGTTGTTATTTCTTGTTCCACTTGGTAGACATTCTGACCAAGTCCGTGAATCTATATGGTCTCATGGAAAGAGGGTAGCTTTTGTAGTGATGGAGCACCCGTAGGTAGAAATCTGACTTGGCTCCGCGACGATGTCTTTATACAGGGTAAGTTTGTCAGCCCTACGCTCATATTAGAATCACTACAAGCATCCATGGCGCCGCCGGGTCTCGAACTCGAAAACTGTGATACCAAGCTCTAGGTATTCGGCCAATTAAGCTCTCTTACCCATTTAGAATTTAAGATTAGATTTGAAAAAAGATTTAAGATTAGACTTCTGGAAAAATACATAATAAAATTTTTTCTATATATGGAATTTCTATATATGAATTTCTATAATTCTATATTGGAATTTTTTCTAATTATTCAGTATAGTTTTACTAATCAGTTATTTCATATAAGAAATCAATGCCTAGAGATATATCAAAGGCAATTAAGTATTATAGAAATTTCAATAAGATATAAGTATTATAGTAATTAAGTATTTGAAATATTTCTGTTTAACAGTTTGCAAATTTTTCTATGTGTTATTTATTATGAATAAAAGAACTATTTAAGAACTGTAATTTGGTGCTTCGGTGATTCTTACCCATTTAGAATTTAAGATTAGATTTGAAAAAAGATTTAAGGGTAGACTTGAAAAATACACCACAAAAATATTATTATGTATGGAATTGTTATATATTATCCAGTATAGCTTTACTAATCAGTTATTTCATATAAGAAATCAATGCCTAGACATATATCAAAAATAGGTCTATGCCGTTAATTATAATATTAAAATCTTGGAGGATCAACAAAATATGACCATTCGACAAATAACGAATGCCAACTGGTTCATGAGAAACGATGATATTCAAAGATCCATCTCCCTGCTACCTCTCAGAAAGTACTGGAAAAAAAACTTTCAGAAATATTCTTCAATAATATTGACAACCACCAACTTCTGGTCATTTAAGAGATCGAACAATATGAAACGCACTCTAATTTTAAAAGACCTAGGAATATTCTTCTCAAACCTACCTAAATTCAATTTTGATTTTTTTACTTTTTCAATTCTCACCGACACCCTTTAACCTCTGGGCATTGTCAATGTTTTCATCCTTTTATGTTTTCACCACCGGAGATGAGGCCAGTGAGCTGACAGAGCCAGTGAGCTACAATAAACTTCAACATCATCAGATATATCAAAAGCAATTGAGAATTATAATCTATTAATTTTTCGTAGTAGGATAAAACTTGAAAGTAATAAATTTTAGTAACATAAGAATTGTTACAAGGATCTCTTTTTACAATCAAAAATTAATACAAAAATAATAAAAATGTAAATATCCCTCATCCTCCCCGTATATAAATACCTCTCAAAATGTTAGAAAAATTTCATATAATAATAGTAATATAACATTAAACATTATAACTTTAATAGAAACTTAGTTATTTAATAACTTTTAGAAAAGTAATTAAATAACTTAAATTATTAAATAATAATTTAAATAACTTACAAATTAATACAAATAAATAAAATTAATAATTAATACAAATTAAATTTAAAATAACTTAATTAATACAAAAATTATAAAAAGTTTAATTATCAATCATTCCATACCCCTTTTATAAATATCCCAAATATGTTAAAAAATTTCATATAATTATAGTAAAACAACATTAAACATTACAGTTTAAATAGCAGTACAGTAATTAAATATCATACCAATTAAATAACTAAATAACTAAATAACTATATGAAAATAATTAAATGACTCTTATTCCTATAACAATAAAACGATATCTATTATAGGATGAGATCCAATTCTAAAATTATAAGAAAAATATTAAATTTAAAACTTAAAAAGCAAATTCAATTTTCAATGATCTTCTTCTTCAACTAAAAAATATCTTTATTTTAAGCAGAATATAGCTCGCAATTTTTATTTTTAGTCGAAGATTTTTAAGTGAAAATATTAATTAAATTTTAAAATGCAAAATTATTAAATGAAAACTTTAATCCTATGTAAAAAAAATAGACACTTCACTCATATTGAGATTTAATCGAGTTTTAGTATTTTAACTAAAAGTATATAAAAAAAAATAATACTACATAAATCAAAAGTTAGAAGTAATTTAAAAATGTACTAGAAAAGGCGATATATTCCCTGTGCGAAAATAGTTTCCAACACATTTCGCCATTTATGAATTTCTAAGCATATATATATATATGTATGTATATACATAAAAGGAAATTTTTTGTCATTAAAAAATCTATTTCACTTCCCAAATACTCGAAAAATTTTAAATTGTCTCCTGATAAAGTACACAGACACAAAAAAAAATTCTTTTAAATTTTTTATAAAGTATAGCTAAAATTTTCTATTTTTCAGTGCCAAAGATGAATTCCTTTGTAATTGAAAGGAAAAGGACGACATCTTATGCTCGAATATATATAAAGCAAGGAAAAAAAAGCTTTGCAAAATGTTTTGTGTCACCAGCCTAATGCATTGGGAGTAAATAAGTACGACATTATTTTTAAAGGTAAAGATGGAAAACTTTTTCTCTACATTGAAAAACTTTTGATTGCACGAAAAGTACGTGAACAGTCATAATCTCTACATAATTTAACACTACATTTTCTTTTTTTTTTTACACTCAACGATTTTATTATTATTATTTTTGTTACTACGTTTCAAGAGTAAGTTTTCTTTTTCGAGTAAAAATAACTCAATACTTGTTTGGAAGTTCCATCTTAATATATTAATGGATGATGAAAAAAAATATACTTTTTAAATTAATGTGAAATTAGCGCATTATGTAAGATCCGAGGAAAATTTTGCATTTTTTTTTTAAGAAACTAATATAACCTGTGGAAGGTCTCACATGTTTACTATTATGAGTTATAATTTTTCATTTTGCTGTTTTAAATTTTAAAAATAAGAATAAGAAATTGTTAAAATATTTTTATAAAAACGTAATGGGATCATTTTCCAGCTTAATTTTTATTTTCATAAAAACATATAAGTAAGAAAAATAAAATCATGAATTTGCTTTCAGTAAAAATTGCTAATGGCTTGAAGTACAAAAGTACAAAAAAAGAAAATATTTAGAAACAAGATGTAACAGCCATGATGCAAATATATATATATATATATATATATATATATATATCTCGGTCTATATATATATATATAGAGAGAGAGAGATAATAATAGAGCTATATCTATTATAGAATGAAATCCAAAGTTAAAATTATAAATTATAAGAAAAATATTAAATTTAAAACTTAAAAACAAATTCAGTTTTCAATTTCTTTTCTTCAATCGAAAATATCAAATATTTTTTTAAGTATAATATAACCTGCAATTTTTATTTTTAGTTGAAGATATTTAAGTGAAAAATTAAATTTTAAAATGTAAAATTATTCAATGAAAACTTTAATCACATGTAAAAAAAAAAAATTAGATACTTCATTTATATTGGAATTTAATCGAGTTTAGTATTTTAAATAAAAATATATATAAAAAAAAATAATACTTCATAAATCATAATTTAGAAATAATTTAAAAATATAGTAGAAAAGGTATATACCCTGTGCGAGAAATAGTTTCAAACACATTTTGCCATTTATGAATTTCTAGCATATATATATATATATATAAAAGAACATTTTTGTCATTAAAAATTCTATTTCACTTTCGAAATACTCGAAAAACTTTAAATTGTCTCGTGATAAAGCACACAGACACAAAAAAAAATTCTTTTAAATTTTTATAAAGTATAGCTAAATTCTTCTGCTTTCAGTGCCAAAGATGAATTCCTTTGTAATTGAAAGGAAAAGGACGACATCTTGTGCTCGAATATATATAAAGCAAAGGAAAAAAAAAGCTTTGCAAAATGTTTTGTGTCACCAGCCTAATGCATTGGGAGTAAATAAGTACGACATACTTTTAAAGGTAAAGATGGAAAACGTTTTCGCTCTACATTGAAAAACTTTTTGATTGCATGAAAAGTACATGAACAGTCATAATCTCTACATAATTTAACACTGCCTTTTCATTTTTTTTTTTTTTTACACTCAACGATTTTATTATTATTATTTTTTCAAACGTAAGTTTTCTTTTTCGAGTAAAATAACTCAATACATGTTTGGAAGTTCCATCTTAATATATTAATGGATGATGAAAAAAATGTACTCTTTAAATTAATGTGAAATCAGTGTGTTATATAAGATACGAGGAAAATTTTGCTTTAATTTTTTTAAGAAACTAATATAACACGTGGAAGGTCTCATGTGTTTACTATTATCAGTTATAATTTTCACTTTGCTGTTTTAAATTTTAGAACGTAAAAATAAGAAATTGTTGAAAATTTTTTTGTAAAGACGTAATGGTATCATTTTCACCTTAACTTTTATTTACACATAAAACAGAAAAATCAAATCACGAATTTCAGTTAAAAATTGCTAATGGCTTGAAATACAAAAGTACAAAAAGAAAATATTTAGAAACAAGATGTAATAGCCATAATGCAAATATATATATATATATATATATATATATATACATAATTTAACAATAATAATAATTTTTTCACTGCTATATCTATTAGAATGAAATCAACATTAAATTAAAATATTATTTTGTTAAGAAAAATAGTTTTAAATTTAAAACTTAAAAACAAATTCAGTTTTCAATATTCTTCTTCTTCATCGAAAATATCTATATTTTTATTTATATATATATAACCCTAATTTTTTATTTTTAGTTCAAGATATTTAAGTAAAAATTAAATTTTAAAATTTAGAATTATTCAAAAAAATTTAAAATTTAAAACTTAAAAAAAATTTTAATCATATTCTAAAAAAAATATCAATACTTCATTTTATATTAGCCTGCAAGTTTTAATCGTGAAAAATTAAGTTTTTTCAGTTTTTAATCAGATGTAAAGAAAAAAAAAATACTTCATATAAAAGTTTTATTTTACTAAAAATATAAAAAAATAAATCATACAAAAAAAGTTTAATTTAAAAATATAATAGAAAAGGCGATGTCACCCCTGTGCAAAAATAGTTTCAAACACATTTTGCCATTTATGAATTTCTAAGCATATATATATATATATATATATGCATACATAAAAGAACATTTTTTGTCATTAAAAATTCTATTTCACTTTCGAAATACTCGAAAAATTTTAAATTTGTCTTGTGATAAAGCACACAGGACACAAAAAAATTCTTTTAAATTTTTTATAAAGTATAGCTAAAATTTTCTACTTTCCAGTGCCAAAGATGAATTCCTTTGTAATTGAAAGGAAAAGGACGGCATCTTATGCTCGAATATATAAAAGCAAGGAAAAAAAGCTTTGCAAAATGTTTTGTGTCACCAGCCTAATGCATTGGGAGTAAATAAGTACGACATTCTTTTTAAAGGTAAAGATGGAAAACTTTTTTCTCTACATTGAAAAACTTTTTGATTGCATTAAAAGTACGTGAACAGTCATAATCTCTACATAATTTAACACTACATTTTCTTTTTTTACACTCAACGATTTTTTATTATTATTTTTTTACACATTTCAAGAGTAAGTTTTCTTTTTCGAGTAAAAATAACTCAATACATGTTTGGAAGTTCCATCTTAATATATTAATGGATGATGAAAAAAAAAAAATGTACTCTTTAAATTAATGTGAAATCAGCGCATTATGCAAGATATGAAGGAAAATTTGTCTTCTATTTTTTAAAAGAAATAATATAACTCGTGGAAGGTCTCATGTGTTTACTATTATCAGTTATAATTTTCACTTTGCTGTTTTAAATTTTTAAAAATGTAAAAATAAGAAATTGTCAAAAAAACAAAAAAATTTTTTTTGTAAAGACGTAATGGTATAATTTTCCACCTTAACTTTTATTTTACATATAAAAAGAGAAAAATGAAATCACGAATTTACTTTAAGTAAAAATTGCTAATGTTTTGAAATACAAAAGTACAAAAAGAAAATATTTAGAAACAAGATGTAACAGCCATAATGAAGATATATATACATTTATATTTGCATTTTTCCTCTTCAACGAAAATATCATTATTTTCTTGAGTATAACTTATGACCTGCAACATTTGCAATGAACTAATTGTATTACGTTGAAGATATTTAAGAGAAAAATTAAATTTAAAACTGCAAAAATTATTCAATGAAAACTTTAATCATAAATCATTCTTTAATACTTCACTTATATTGATTTAGGCTGAGTTTTAGTATTTTAACCAGAAATATAAAAAAAATAATACTACATAAGGCAGAAGCTTAGAAGTAATTTAAAAATATGCACGAAAACTCGTGGGTTGTTCGCGAAATAGTTTCTACAGTTTTAGTATTTTCTAAAGTGGATATATATGAAACCAATGTAGTGACATAAATGGTGTTGGATCCACACGCTATCAAAAAAAAGGTCGTCGGTACTGTCTCCCAAATGGTGCAAAAAAACCGTGGCTGGACTCATACAGTCGTTCACTCTTTGCCCAATGAATGTTGAGCCAATATATATAAAATCCACACTGTTCAGCGGACACTGGATTTTGGGCATTGAAAGGAAAATGACGTCCCACTCGAAAATTGATTTGCTGAAAGCGTCATCGCCAAAAATATTGCGCTGGGCCAGAACATCGTTCTGGTCATGGATCAGTGGGAGTAAAGTTGCCTGGCCAGATGAAATCGCGGTTCATCAAGAAATCCCGCCGTTTGGCCATTGTCAGGAAGTGCCGTCTTCCAGGCGAACAGTTGCTCCCTCAATGTACAGTAACATACACAGGCCGGTCTTGGTGGTACCAGCTTTTGGGGGGAAATTCTCAGGGCGTCTCAAGTATTTTTTAAAGGTTTCAAGAGAACATTTTCGCATTACGGTAAAAATCTGAACATCATCGCGGACCAGTTGCACCTTTAACAGTTTGCCTTTTCCATCTTTTTTAAGCTGGAAATGAAAAAATGTTACAGGATTTTAACGCTCTTTCACAAACTAAAATTGTGTTGAATGGTTTCAGGAACAGGAGGCTGAATTCCATTAATGTCTGGCCGCCTAACTACTCATTTGGCAAGTCGTTAGCATTGATTTGGGATGTCCTGGGACGGCATTTTGTTGTTCTAATTTCAAAGACCAGAAATTCCGCAATTCTATAAAAAGTTTGCGTGACCATATTTTAAACATCTGGTACAATTTTTTCGGCCATCATAAAAAGGACTTGTGGCATCACCAAGGTTTCGGTCTTTTGAAGCTGCTAATGGCAAAGGTGCAGGCGGTACAAAAGTACAAAAAGAAAATATTTAGAAACAATGTTTCGGCCATCTTGTGTATATGGGATATATATAGAAAGAGAGAGATAATAATAGAGCTATATCTATTATAGAATGCAATCCAACATTAAAATTATAAATTATAAGAAAAATATTAAATTTAAAACTTAAAAAACAAATTCATTCCCCATTTCTACTTCTTCAACGGAAAATATCAATATTTTTTTTTTTTATTTATAATATAACCTGTAATTTTTATTTTTAATTTAAGATATTTAAGTGAAAAATTAAATATTAAAATTAAAATTATTCAATATAAATTTATTCATATGTAAAAATTTTAAACATTTATATTGGAGTTTTTAATCGAGTTTTAGTATTTTAATAAAAATATGTATAAAAAATAATACTACATAAATCATAAAATAGAAATAATTTAAAAATATAGTAGAAAAAGCGATATACCCCTGTGCAAAAATAGTTTCAAACATATTTCGCCATTTTGAATTTCTAAGCATGAATTATCTAAGTATATATATATATATAAAAGAACATTTTTTGTCATTAAAAATTCTATTTCACTTTCGAAATACTGAAAAAATTTTAAATTGTCTTGTGATAAAGTACACAAACCAAAAAAATTCTTTTAAATTTTTTATAAAGTATAGCTAAAATTTTCTACTTTCTTGTGCCAAAGATGAATTCCTTTGTAATTGAAAGGAAAAGGAAAGCATCTTATGCTCGAATATACATAAAGCAAGGAAAAAAAAAAGCTTTGCAAAATGTTTTGTGTCAGGAGCCTAATGCATTGGGAGTAAATAAGTACGACATACTTTTTAATGGTAAAGATGGAAAACTTTTTCGCTCTACATTGAAAAACTTTTTGATTGCATGAAAAGCACGTGAACAGTCATAATCTCTACATAATTTAACACTACATTTTCCTTTTTTTTTTTTACACTCAACGATTTTATTATTATTATTTTTTACTACTTTTCAAACGTAAGTTTTATTTTTCGAGTAAAAATAACTCAATACATGTTTGGAAGTTCCATCTTAATATATTAATGGATGATGAAAAAATTCTCTTTAAATTAATGTGAAATCAGTGTAGTATGTAAGATACGAGGAAAATTTTGTCCTTTATTTTTTAAAAAGAAACTAATATAACACGTGGAAGGTCTCATGTGTTTACTATTATCAGTTATAATTTTCACTTTGCTGTTTTAAATTTTTAGAACGTAGAAATAAGAAATTGTTAAAATTTTTTTTTTTTGTAAACACGTAATGGTGAAAATTTTCCACCTTAACTTTTGTTATATAAAAGAGAAAAATGAAATCACGAATTTAAGTAAAAATTGCTAATGGCCTGAAATACAAAAGTACAAAAAGAGAATATTTATAAACAACATGAAAAATATATATATATATATGTATTATTTCTTAATTATATGAAAAGATAAGATATAATTTTAGAAAAATAAAAAAATATAATTCAAATTATGTTTATAATTAGAAATGCAATATGAAGTAGACGAAGGACAATTCAATATCTGGGTGAATAGAAAGCTGCATTGCTAGAGGTGATCATAATAAATCATTTAGTTGGAAAGTACATGGACTGGTTTCAGGAGGAGGTTTGGTTTGGTCTGTCGATCTACTGTAATTTTGTGCATACTTTGCGCTAATTGGACCGGGACCAACAGTTTAACGTGGATTCCGAACCACTAACAAACATCCATGCCACAGTCAGGATTTGAATCTGAAGCCTGTGGTACCAAATGTCCATCAGGCCAAAGAGTTAGCCAAATGTCCATCAGGCCGCTCCAGGAGGAGGAGTAGGATCATTAATCGCACATTGCATCATCAACAATCGAAATGATACCTCTATCGCATTTTCCCTTTGAGACCCAAGCCTTTGAGATTATGAAGTGGACAAACAGTTGAGAAAAGTCAATGCCCAAGCATCCTCTCATCGAAGAGATACGCCACTATTGGTTTGGTCATGTTATGTACTCACTGGACTTACTATCATCATTTGAAAGACATGCCACCATTAGTTAGCCAACTTACGATTCAAATCCATTTGACAAAGTTCATTTATGAAGTGCCAACAAGCTTGGGCTGCAGTTTAAATAATTTTTAGTATCATCTCATCAAAGAAATAGGTTACTGTTGGTTAGGTCATGCTATCCACTCATCAGATACATGATCATCAATCGAAGTTATATGTCGTCATTAGTTGTTCACTTTATATCCATGCTTGATGATGAAGTTACTATAATGAAGGGACAAAATAACTTGGGTCACAGTTTAGGAATGCAAATTCCTAGAATTATTTCGACGAAAATATAGGTCACTATAGTCTAGGTCATGCCATGCTTTCATTCAATGCATCAAAATCAGTTGAAGTGATAGGCCACTGTTAGTTGGCTCCCTTAAGACTCAAAGTCTATTGATGAACCTCCTTCTATGAAGTGGTCAATAAGCTTGGACTGCAGTTTAAATATTTAGTATACTCCCATCAAAAAGATAAGTCACCGATGGTTTGATCATGTTCTCGGATAAATCATCATCAATCGGAATGATATGTTGTCATTAGTTCACTTTATATCCATGATTGATAGGTCATCATTGGCTTAGTCATGCCATAATTTCTTCGATACATCACCATCAATTGAAGTGGTAGGCCACTGTTAGTTAGTTACCTTAGACAGAAGTTTTTTTTGCAACTCTTATTATGAAGTAGCCCAAAACCTTGGTATGCAGTTTAAAGAATTTTTAGTAACCTCCCATCAAAGAGATAGGTCACCGTTGGTTTGGTCATGCTATTCTTTCATCGGATACATCATAATCAATTGAAGTGATATGTCGTTATTAGTTGTTCACTTTATACCCACTTTATACCACACTCCATACCCCCGCAGAAGATCTACCTCCCCGTGGTCACCTGGTAGCACTTTTCAGTGGCTAAAAGATCTACAACTTAGCATTATTCGTTAATTAATGAACTCTGTTTCAGCATGTTTTGTTGCATTATCTTTTTTTTGATTGTTCTTTTTATTGCTGTAACTGTTCATAATCTGCCATTGGAAATAAAAATATCCATGCTTGATGATGAAGTTCCCATAATGCAGTACACTTGGGTCATCAATTGAAGTCATCGAAAAGATAGGTCACCATTGGCTTTTCATGCCATGCTTTCATTTGATGCATCACCATTCATTTGAAATGATAGGTCACCATTGGCTTGGTCATGCCATGCTTTCATTAGATGCATCACCATCAACTGAAATGATAGTCCACTGATAGCTGGCCACCTTACGAACCAAGTTCATTTTTGCAGCTCCCATTACGAAGTAGCCTAAAAGCTTGGACTGCTATTTAAGAACTTAAATTCCCTAACATCGAAAAACAAATATATTAGCAAATAAAATTCGACTTTTTATTTATATTTTTAATAATTTTTACGCCAAAAATATCTCTGGGGGAAAAAGTTTTTTTCTCTTTTTTATCGCGAGATCAATATTACAGAATTTCTAGATACAAGTTTTATGTGTTAAACGTAAAAGAAAACTGATGTTCGATAAGATTTTAAAGATGAAAGGTTTATTTTTTATCCACACTTTTTAAAAAAAAAAAAAAATCTGTTATGCTACATACTATCTGGATTAGCTACAATTTTATACAGCAAGAAATTTTGTTTTTTGAAATAAAAATTTGTTGTTAACGATTACATTTGTTTAATTTAATTTAAATTGTAATAAAATTTGTAAATTATTGCAAAAGGTATTGCTCTAACACATTATCAGAAAATGTTGAATAGAATTTAAAAATATTTATTTTATTTTGTTTAACTAAAAATTGAGCAAGTATTACTTTTTTTATTAATTTTGCAGGTTACAATCAGGATTATAGCTCATGAAGAAATTTTAATAAATATTATGTATTAAAATGCTCGTGAAAGAAACTTAAATTTAACTAGAAGCTTTGCATAATTAAAAATCCAAAATTGAAAGGGATCAAGGATACGAAAAACCCCACTTCCCAAAACAATATCCTTATATTTTATGGGTAAAAAAAAAAATAATTTTCCATTCATTCATTTTATTTTTTATTTTTTATATTTTTAAAAATTATTTTCTAATTTTGAATTGAACTACAATAATATAAATTATTGTAAAAATGCAAATTGTTTACAAATTTAACAGAACAGTTTGAAATTTAGTCTTTTCCCCATTTATAAATCTGGCTTTTCATATTCTTCAAGCACATCACTTATTTACCTTTAACAAATGATGCACAGCTTTATAGAGTGTGTCAGGCATATCATTTTTCATTGTTGAAGAACGATCATATATCAAGAGTAGAGTTCTCTTTGAATTATTTCACAAGTAGCAAGGTATCGGCAGAATTGCTTTATTCAGCATTTAAACCCGTGCTATATACCTTTTAATAAAATCTACTTGAATTTCAGGAGGATTTGATAAAAATTTCAAAATGGGATTTTAGAAATAGTTTTTGAAAAATATCTATTTAATGTGTTCGTAATAATACACAAATATAAAATTGTAGTACAAATATATGAATCGAGAAAAAAATTAATATTTGAATGAATTAAAAAATAATTTAATTCTGTTTTTTAAAGAAATCATTAATTAAAAATATAAAAAAAAATATTTTATTCAGATTTTATTTAAACATTAAAAACTTTAGGATAGTTAAAAATATTTTAATAAATGTAATTCCATCGTAACATGAATAAATTTAAAGGCTAATCAGATAAAAACAAAATGTAGGTTGACATATTCTATGAATAAAGAAACTGTTTTAAATAGAAAACTCAAACATAAATTAGTTCATGAAGCATGCCATTAAATAAATGCAGTTATGAGTAGTAAAATCTACTTTAACTAATGAATAATAAAAGTAGGTACATTAATTTTTCTTACAGTTCTTGTAATCAAACTAATTTGATACAGTTTGTGGGAAGCAAAATACAATGAACGAATGAAATTCATTAATGTAAGCATTTTATACGTTAATTTTAAGGTTGCTTTTGTTCGAAAACTTGGCATTTTTACCTTCGCCCTTAGAATTTTATGTAACAGATTCAGTTTTATGCAGGGTGCGCAATGGGGACCTGCTGTATAGACCCTACATTATGTTATCACAAATCAGAATGAAAACCCTTGGGGGCATCTGGGTTTTCATACCCTTCTCTTTCCTCTTTTAGTTTAACAAAAAGGAATTACCACTTATGGATTTAAAGTGACCATCCTCGTTATAGCTCGGGATTTAGTTCTACTTCCTTCATTGTGTTACGTAATATCTGAAATCAAAAAGGTAGAAACGACCAGGAAAAAGTCGTAAGGGAAGAATCTAGAAAAGCCAGAAGGAAAGAATCTAGGAAGTCCATAAGAATCCAGGAAGTCCTGGAGGAAATTTTTTAGGAAGTTCAGATGAAAAAAGACTTCAGAAGTCCATAAAGAAAGTATATATAAAGTTCAGAAGAAAAGAATCCAGAAAGTCCAGAAAAATAGAAGAAAAGACTCTAGGAAGTCCAGAAGAAAAGAAGGAAATAATCCAAAAAGTCCAGAAGAAAATAGAAGAAAGACTCAGGAAGTCCAGGAGAAAAGAAGGATGAAAAAAAATAATCCAAAGTATATAAAATTCAGAAGAAAAAGAATCCAGAAAGTCCAGAAAAAAGAAGAAAAGACTCCAAAAAGTCACAAAAAAGAAAAGACTCTAGGAAGTCTAGAAGAAAAGAAGTCTAGAAGAAAAGACTCTAGAAGTCTAGAAGAAAAAAGAAATAATCCGAAAAGTCCAGAAGAAAATAAGGAAAGACTCCAAAAAGTCCAGGAGGAAAAAATAGAAGAAAAAAAAGACTCTCAGGAAGTCCATAAAGAAAGAAAAGAAGAAATAATCCAGAAAGTCCAGAAAAATAGAAGAAAAGACTCTAGGAAGTCCAGAAGAAAAGAAGGAAATAATCCAAAAAGTCCACAAAAATAGAAGAAAAGACTCTAGGAAGTCCAGAAGAAAAGAAGGAAATAATCCAGAAAGTCCAGAAAAATAGAAGAAAAGACTCTAGGAAGTCCAGAAGAAAAGAAGGAAATAATCCAAAAAGTCCACAAAAATAGAAGAAAAGACTCTAGGAAGTCCAGAAGAAAAGAAGGAAATAATCCGAAAAGTCCAGAAGAAAAGAAGGAAAGAATGTAAGAATTCCAGGAAGAAAGAATCTAGGAAGTCCAGAAGGAAAGAATCCAAGGTCCTTATGAAAAACTGCAATTAATGTACTTATTTTCTCTCAATAAAAAGAAAAAAAAAACTTTTTTTTTATATTTAATTGTTTTATTAAAAATAACAAGAAAAATTATTATTACACAATAAAATTACTATTAATAAGTTTCCTAATGGAGATTTTACAGAATGTTTACTGACTAACTCAAATACGATATCATTGTCATTTAAAGTATTAAAAGTTGTTCTCTTTCTAGTTATTACTGATACGTTTACCAATTGAATTTGCAACACTGTTGAAAGTAAATAATTTTTTATAATTTTTAAATTTGAAAATGACTTCTTTCTTTTATTTATAATTGGAAGAAATATAATTTGCTAAATAAATAGTCAAGTAATTTTTCTTAAATATGTGTTACAACATCAGACACAGTTTTGAGTCGATTGAAGAGATTCAGCGAAGGTTTGAAGGCCATTCCTGCCGATGACATTTTATTATGCATTGAGGATAGCAAAAAAAAAAGTTGTCATAAGTACATTGTGCTACATATTGATACTATATAAAAATGCTGCATATTAGTTGTATTATTTCAAAAATGTCTCATTAATGTCGCGTTCATTAGGTAGCAGAATATACAAATTTATATTCCTAAAGAAAAATAACTCAAATTTTGCAGGATTACATGTTTCTATTTGATTAAGATTTTTTAAACATTTCGACACTTATATGCGAATAAAATATGGAAATATGCAGAACACAAAATTTAAATACAACACTCTTATTTAACTTAATACTGAGCGATATATATATTATAGAATATCAGCTAATTCTAGCACTTTTATTTTATGTGAAACCACCTAATATAATCCACCAACATCATTGGTGAGACACATGAAATAAAAATAAAATTTTTTGATAAACAACGAAGTATTAAACTAATTCTCATAATCTGACTGTCATAATAATTAATTTTATAATTCTTCATAACATTCTCTTTTAAATGAAAATTTATAAATAAAAAGCTGAAAAATGTCGATCACATTCCAGTAGATTTAATCGTTTGGAATGCATTGCATTCCTCGCATTGCATTCGATTAATAAGAAGTCCATAACACACAAAAAAAAAAAATTAATAATTATACGTTTTCATTTGATTAATTTTGATATGAAAAGATTATCACAAGGAAGTAAAGTAAAGTTTTTCATAGAATAAGGCCGGTTAATTTTTATTCTAAATAAAATGAGTTTTCATTTGAATGAAGATTTTAATAACCTTAATGAAATAGAAAATAATAATCGCTTTGCTAAAAAGGGTTGATTGCTAATTAGGTTCAAAAGGACCCCCTTCGTTACCCTGATAATAAGAAGCTGGAGAGGAACGAATTAATCTTCTTTGATTATGAAAGAAAGTTGAGGAGCATTTTGAAACTGAATCATTCATTCCTTTTTTTTTTCTTTTCATAAATATCTTCGCTGTTATTGTATTCTGAGGTTGTTAAAAGTATAAAAGTGCAAAGAAGGGAAGAATGTAAACAATAAATTGTCAGATTGTAAAGTGTATTTTTTTTTTTTTTTGAAGGAGCACCATTTAGCAGTGAAACGAGAGTGAAATAACAATTGTCTCACTCGTGACACGGGTATTACGAAAATGTTATTTTTTAAACTTTGACATACTTTCCATATGATGATTGATATCCTCATTTTTTGTTATTTGTCTACTTATGCGAAGATCATAAATTACTTTAAAAAGTGAGTTTGAAATTTGAAAAGAAAAAATAAAGAAGGGAAAGTTAGAAAAAGAAAGTCAAGAGGATCACGGAACAAAAAGTTCCGTGGAACATCTGAGAAATTATTTCTTTTTCTTAAAAAGCAACTCAAATTAAAAAAATTAAAAATAATGTGCTGTATTATTTCGAAATGCCTCATTAATGTTTCATTTTTGTTGATTGCAGCAGAATACCCAAATTTATATTCCTACTGAAAAATATCTATGTTTCTAATTGCTTAAGATTTTGTAAAATTTTTGAGATTTGTATGCAAATAAAATATGTCATGATACAGAACACATAAAATGAAATGCAGTACTCTTATTTAACTTAGTAATGGTAGATATATATATTATAGAACATCAGCTAATTCTAAAACTTTCATTTTAGGCGGAACCACCTAATATAATCCACCAACAACAGTCGTGAGACATATCAAATAAAGATAAAAATTTGATAAACAACGAAGAATTAAACCAATTATCCTAATCTCACCGCCATAATAATTAATTTTATATTCTCCATAACACTCTCTTTAATTGAAAAATGTATAAATAAAAAGCTGAAAAATGTTAGTCACATTCCAGTAGATTTTAATCGTTTGGAATGCATTCGAGAATGCATTCCCTAAAACGAGAAACTGAAAAATAATTAATAATTATACGTTTTCATTTGATTAATTTGATTTGAAAAGATTATCACAAGGAAGTAAGAGTAAAGTCTTCCGTAGAATAAGACTGGAGCATTTTTATTCTAAATAAAATGAAGTTTCCTTCGATTGAAGATTTTAATAACCTTAATGAAATAGAAAATAACAATCGCTTGCTAAAAACAGGTTGAGGAGCATTTTGAAACTGAATCATTCCTTCTTTTTTTCTTTTTTCATAAATATCTTCGCTGTTATTGTATTCTGAGGTTGTTAAAAGTATAAAAAAAAGTGCAAAGAAGGAAGAATGTAAACAATAAATTGTCAGATTGTAAAGTGTATTTTTTTTTTTTTGAAGGAGCACCATTTAGCAGTGAAACGAGAGTGAAATAACTTAATTATCTTACTCTTGACACGTATGTTACGAAAAGGATATTTTTTTAAACTTTTACATACTTTCCATATGATGATTGATGTCTTAATTTTTTGTTATTTGTCTGCTTATGCGAAAGTCATAAATTACTTTTAAAAAGTGAGTTTGAAATTTAAAAAGAAAAATAAAGAAGGAAACTTAGAAAAAGAAAGCCAAGAGGATCGCAGAACAAAAAGTCCGTGGAACGTTTGAAAAATTCTTTTCTTCAAAAACTTCTACAAAAGAATTCTTGAAATTCTTCTTGCAGCATGAAAAACATTTTCAAAACATTTCATTATAAGGACGATAATATTGGTGATGTTTTCATTTTTGCAAAATTCATAAGAAATCATATTCGTTTGAAGGACATATCATCGAAATAATACTACATCGAATTTTTTTTTAAAAATTGAAAAGTAATGTGCTCTCTAGATAACTTTTTAAATTGTATTCTTCACAATTCAAAAAGTTGCGACAATCAAACTTCCTTTGTATACTTTCTGTACTACTTTGTCCAAAATTAAGACCATTTTTCAATTTAAATCCCAGGGTTTATGGAATTTCAATTTTTTTCTTTTTCAGGTTGCCGGGTTTTCGCCAAATGGAACCAATATCGTTGTACAACCACCGTTTTCACACTGTGTGACTTCTTGGCTACTTCTCTAAACTCTCCGGAGACACCGTTTTGAGTGGATTGAAGAGATTCAGCGTGAATCACCGCGCTCTTTTTGATGGCCATCCCTGCCGATGACTTTTTAGTATGCATTGAGGATGGCAAAAAAAGTTGTTATAGGGTGCATTTTGCTACATATTGATGCTACTTAAAAATGCTACATATTAGCTGTATTATTTCTAAATGAATCATTAACGTTTCGCTTTGATTGGGTAGCAGAATATCCAAATTTATATTCCTACAGAAAAAATCCGAATTTCGTATTAATCTGTTTCTAGTTGTTTAAGGTTTTTGTAAAATTTCGAGACTTACATGCGAATAAAATATGCCATTACACAGAACATATAATATGATATACAACACTCTTATTTAACTTAATACTGGTAGATATATATATTACAGTACGTCAGCTAATTCTAAAACTTTCATTTATGTGGAACCACCTAATATAATCCACCAACATCAGTGGTGAGACACGTGAAATAAAAATAAATTTTTGAGAAACAACAAATAATTAAGCTGATTCTCATAATCTGACTGTCACAATAATTAATTTTATAATTCTTCATAATATTCTCTTTAACTGAAAACTTTTATAAATAAAAAAGCTGAAAAATATCGATCACATTCCAATAGATTTAAATCGTTTGGATTATATTAGTCCTGCATTGCATTCGATTAATGAGAAGTCCCTAACACAAAAAAAAAAAGAAGCAATTATACGTTTTCATTTGATTAATTTTGATTTTAAAAGATTATCACGGGGAAGAAGTAAGAGTAAAGTCTTTTATAGAACAAGGCCCGGTGAATTTTTATTCTAAATAAAATGAGTTTTCCTTGATTGAAGATTTTAATAACCTTAATGAATTAGAAAATAATAATCGCTTGCTAAAAAGGGTTGATTGCTAATTAGATTCAAAAGGACCCCCCCCTTCGTTGCCCTGATAATAAGTAGCTGAAAAGGAAACGAATTAATCTTCTTGATTATGAAAGAGTTAGGGGGCATTTTGAAACTGAATCATTCCTTTTCTTTTTTTTCTTTCATAAATATCTTCGCTGTTTATTGTATTCAGAGGTTGTAAAAAGGTATAAAAAAGTGCAAAGAAGGGAAGAATGTAAACAATAAATTGTCAGATTGTAGAGTGTTTCCTTTTTTTTTTTTTTTTTTTTTGAGAAAGCACCATTTAGCAGTCAAACGAGAGTGGAATAACTTAATTATCTCACTCTTTGACACGGATATTACGAAACTGCCACTTTTTAACTTTTACATATTTTCCATATGATGATTAATATCCTCATTTTGTTATTTGTCTGCTTATGCGGAAAAAGTCATAAATTACTTTAAAAATTGAGTTTGAAATTTGAAAAGAAAAAAATAAAGAAGGGAAAGTTAGAAAAAGAAAGTCAAGAGGTTCCTGGAACAGAAAGTTCCGTGGAACGTTAGAAAAAAAAACTTCAAAAAAAATTCAACAAAAGAATTCTTCTTGCATCATGAAAAAAATATTCAAAAGCATTTCATTATAAGGACCATAATATTGACAATATTTTCATTTTTGCAAAAAAAAAAAAAAAAAAAAAAAAGATATCATATCCTTTCGAAGGACATTTCTTACAAATATTACTATTTCGAATTTCTTAAAAATTAAAAAAATAATGTGCTCTGTAGACATTTTTAAGTTGTATTTCCACACAATCCACACCAGTTGTCACAATAAAACTCAAATACCTCAAATCAATTGAAATTCTTCTTGCATCACGAAGAAAATATAATCTTCAAAAACATTTCATTATAAGGGCGATAATACTTATATAAAATTTCCATTTTTGCAAAAACCATAAGATATCATGTTTGGAAGGACATTTCTTCCAAATAATACAGCCTCCAATTTTTTAAAAATATTTTTGAAGAAAAATATGTGCTCTCTAGAAAACTTTCAGTCGTACACACAGTCACAATTCAAACAGTGTCACAATAGAAAGTATGTAAAGGATTGTTTGAAGACATATGTAAAGAAAGTATGTAAAGGAAGTTTTGACTCTTTACATTATGTTTTCAAACAATCCTTTACATACTTTCCATATAATGATTGTTATACTTATTTTGTTATTTATCTGCTTATGCGAAGGTCATCCTTATATAACTTTCAGTTGTACTCTGCCACAAGTCAAACAGTTGTAACAATCAAACTTTCTTTACGTATGTCTTCAAACAATCCTTACATACTTTCCATATGATGATTGATGTTCTTATTTTGTTATTAATATGCTTGAGAAAGATTCGAAAAGAAAAACCTATTATAACTAAGTTGTACTATGTGAAAATAATTTAAAGGTGTCAACTCAAACTTCCTTTACATACTTTCTTTTATACATATGTCTGCAAACAATCACCCATACTTTCTGTATATATGTCTGCAAACAATCATTTACATATTTCCATATGAGTTGATATGATATCATTATTTTGCGTTTATCTGCCTATATGAAAGACATCCTTATTATATTTAAAAGTTGTTCTTTATCACATTCAAACAACTGACGCAATCAAACTTCCTCTAACTACTTTGTTTACATATGTCTTCAAACAATCCGTTCCATATGATGATTGATATCCTATTTTGTTATTTATCTGCTTATGTACTGAAGTCATGGGGCTCACTTTGCAGAGTGCCTAAAGTGAGTTTGGAATTTTAAAAAAAATAAAATGGAAAAGATAAACTTAAGAAAAAGTCAAGAGGGATCTGAACAAAAGTTCCGTGAAAATTTGAAAATACTTTTCTTTTCTTCAAACAGTGAAAAACTTCAACAAAAAAGAATTCTTCTTGCATTTAGGAAGAAAAAAAATCTTCAAAACATTTCATTATAAGGACGATAATATTATTGATGATATATTTTCATTTTCTTGAAAAATCTGAAAATCATATCCGTTTGAAGGACATTTCTTCCAAATAATACCATTCGATTTTCAAAAAAAAAAGAAAAAAAAATAATGTGCTCTCTAGACAACTTTTTAAGTTGCACTCTGTCAATTCAAACAGTTGATAAAAAATAATGAAACAAGTCCAACAACTGACAATTCTTCTGGTCCAGTAGACGAAAAGTTTGAATATAGAATTTTCTTTTAATAAAATTCTCCTTCTCTTTTCCTGTTCTTTTTTTTTCCTGGAGGATTTAACCACAGGTAATATTTTCGAAAGCCTTCTTTTGAAACAAACGGGCCTTGAGAATAAGTGATAAAAATAGTTTTTTCATCAGGAAAGATTTCTGGGAAATTTTTCCGACTGCCCGAAGTGCAGGACGAGTGAATAGGCAGTAGTGATTTAAATCAGTTGGAAATGGCAAACTCCCTCTCCGAGAGAGAGGAACATTAAAATTTTTTATCGTTTAAGTTCCTTTCTTTCACAGCTATTTAACTACTGGCAACTTCAAAAGCTGCTCTTTTCGTTTTTGTAAAGATCTCATATAATAAAAGTGAAAAATTTTGTTTTGCCATCAAGATGCAGAACACAATCTTTTAGCATTTTTCTTAAGTAGTTAATTAATGTGTCATTCTCACAAAACTTAGTTACCGATTTGCATATCTTTGGAAATATTCACCATTTTGTAAAACTGGAAGTTATTTAAAAGTTGGGAAACTGACTTGTTTGCAGTTCAATTGAATTTAGCTCTCATTTCTGCCCTGTTCAAATAAATTAACGATTCAGATAATATTATGTACACAAGATTTTTCAAGAAATAAAACTGGGATTCGATGCTTTAAAATGATTAAAATGAAATCTTTCTTTTGTTAAAGTTTAGTACTTAAATTTTAGTTGTTCGATGCCCAGTTACATTTCTGAGTTCTGTCAAATATAAAGATTTATTTCAGATAATAGTTGTATACCAAGATTATTAATTAAAGAAAGATAAAACTTGTGAATGTGATGCTTCTTAAAATATTTAACAAAATATTTAAATTAAATTGTTGTACCATCTGAAAGATCTAATCTAGGTTCATTGTATAAATTTAATTTGAATTTGAATTTTTTTTGAGTGGTCATTTCTGTGTTATAAAACATTTTTAACATATAACAAAAAAAAAAAATGAGGTGATAACAGTACCTTATTTTCTCACTCAATAAGAAATTAAATTTTTGACAGATTCGGATACTTTAAAATGCCATCACTATTTTTGCAACACAGACGATCATTCATTTTGAAATACCAGAAAATCACTGTATTTGATCATATTTTGCTTTGTACCATCTTTTCACGAAGACAGCACTGACTGTCTACTTTGTCACACCAATTAATTTAACGTGTAGACCTTATAGATAGTTTGAGATATTCTGATCAGTACATAATGATTTTCTACCTTTGAAGTGGTTCACTTTTGAATAAAATTAGAGACTAATCTTGGGGGTTCTGACGATTTTTCAAAGATTCTTTGAATCAAACTAAACCATGTGTTCATTTTTTGAATTGTTTAAAGCAACATAAAAAACTGAAATAGGTCTAGAGTTCTTGATGACATCAGTTCAAATCTAACTTCAGATACTAAGATTACTGATGTAATAAAATTTGTTGAGAGTGTTTGTGGTTTCACAATGTATTTTTCATTCCTGATTTATGTTGAGGCAAATCTTTTGTCATATAAATGAATATATAAGATATAAATACATTGATTACTCATGGATAATTTATTTGAGGATATTAACTTGTTGACGATGCTTCTGTGCACATTTGTTGGAACACGAATTGGATTATTGCACCCATAAGTGACAAACACACAGTGTGGACGATCACCATTTTTGAATGCCAGACCAATCTGTATTTGATCATCTTGCTATAAAAATACTCTTGATTCAAAAATAGATCTCTCACCATAATGAAAGTCCGATTACGTCTTTCATGAGCAGGAGTACTGTTCGCTTCTATACCGATGTTTTGGCTTTAAATGATATTTGGCGCCAAGACAGATCGCCACCTGACCTGGGTGCAATTTGCAGAAAGAAAACAGTTCTCCTCAACAAAAGATCATCAGCAAGGAAAGATAAACAGATCACAAAAATATATTGTTTGGTCCTTGATTTGAGATTTGCTAGTTTTGTGGTTTCATTGTAACACTGTGTAATATTTTCATGAAACAAAGAACTTAATCAAATTAAAATCTTAGTAGACTTTACCACATCGTTGAAAACTGAATATAAAATTATATCGAATGGATGGAAACACGTCAGTCAAACGTAATTTTTTGCGTTGAAATTTTAAATACTTTATCGTGCCTGGCTCTAATATTGTCGAATATAAACCGGCCTTACGTTGCCCAAGATGCGCACTATGAAATGAGACCCTTGTGTAATTATTTTTTATCAAACAAGTTACTGGTACTTTGTGTCAGGCTCTTATATTGCCATCATGCAACTTTAATTTTATTCAAAATAAAAGCAGAACCTTATAGGCCGCATACATGCCATTGTGTAATTAATTTTATCAAAAATCTGTTATTGTGCTGCCACAATAAACGGCCTCACATTAAATAATTCTATGCAACTTTAATTTTATTCATAGGATGAAAGCAGAACCTAATTACTAGAATTTATGTTATTGTGCATTTACCTTCCAAAGTGGCCTATGAAATTAGCAAACAAGCCAATACATGTCTATTGGTCACAAGACAAAGACAATTGGTTTGCTTATCATGCATCATCCTGTAGAATGCTTCATTTCATCACTTGTGAAAAGACATCATATATATGTGCTTGGTATGCTATACAACACGTTGGGAGGTCTGTGTTTGAGGACGATTTTTTCAGTTCTGGGAAAGGGAAATGCAGCCTCATGCGAGTTTAGACACGCAAGAAATATGAGTATCGCATGTGTTGTTGTGAGTACAGGCTGTGAGACAGAGATCGTGGATGCCAGGCAGCAGAGCAGCTTATTCGAGAGCGCAGTAATGTCGTAGCGCACCACTAGTGCTAGTCTCTAGGTACATCGGGCACTCGATCCCTGTCAATTCACCCATATCCGTCAGATATCACTTAATACCCAGCTCAATTACTGACGGAACTATGTGAATGATCTACCAGATGCACCTTCTTGTATGTATTAACCACCTTAATCAATATTGGGATGCTTATTGACTTAATGCACTTTTATGAGCCAAAGAGCTCATTTCTAACAAACAGAAAAGCAATAATGTACTTCATTTGAGTAAAAAGAATCTATTTCAGATCGTATGCTTACTGGCTTCGAAGCGTTAAATTAGTTACGATATTTTGCGTGAATTGTTGGTATTGTTATCACCCTACCTCTGTATCGCTTCGTCAGGTTACTTCCCTCGAAGCTTTTGTTTCCATGTTTAAAACTGTGATATCAATTATAATTAATTGTTCAATTAAAATAATAAATCCATTGAAATGATTTTAATAATTATAACTACACTAATCTTTATACATAACAGTTTAAAACTAAAAATCTTCCTGAGTCACTGAGGTGAGTGTGGAGGTGTGCTTCTTCTGTTCACAGCATACATATATATGAAAGAAAGCAGTGGCTCAAAAGCATATCAATTGCAAACATAAGATTTCTCACACAATTACAGAAATGGGAATATAATAAAATATAGTTCTAGAGTGAAAGAAAAGCAAATTTTTATTTTTCTTAACATCAATAATAGAAATTAAGTTTAAATAAATAATACATTTGAAGATTATAATGCTGAAAACAGCCATTAGAATGCCTGAAAAATGAGTTAATTTCCAGCCATCGAGGTGAAGGTGTGCTTGCAAATTGGCTTCACGTATTAGTAGTTATTAAAAATTTTATTTGTGGCACTGAGCAAGATGTCTCATAGGCATAATTAATCTGATTAACGAATACATGAATTTCACTCAGGCCACTCAAATCTCATTTCACAGCTTTCATTTTATCAACCTCTGGGTGCTTCAAACACCATGCTCTTTTTCATTGTTATCAGTGTAATTATTCTAATACCAATTAATAAAACATGAATTATTCAATTAAGATTTCATTTATTTACATCAAAGAATATGTTTGTAATTTAATAGAATGAGAAAATCAACTAAAAATAAATTGCTCAACTGAATATCCCCTATAAAATATGAACTTTTCTGTTAACAATAAAAATAGTTAAATTATGCCCTGAGATAAATTCAATGTATTTTGAAAGTTTTGATATTTGATTTCCATGATAATAAGATGATGAGTTTTCATAAATTTCCTTATGAAAGAAATAAACGTTTCTTTTAGATAATCTGATGTCAACTAGTCATTAATTTATTTGTCACTATTATAATAAAATTTCAAGAATTGTAAAATAAATATTTTTTAATAGTCAAATATAAGAAAATATTTGATTTTACATCGATCTAGAGGTAATGGAATCATAATTTTAGTTTTCTGCCCAAAATTTCATCATCATTAATACGGTTGCCTGAGTGGCGATTTCCATGCACCTCTGATGACATTGTGCCACTCTAACTCAGCAAGCACTGTGTCTATGCACGCAACTTGAGTCGTCCTCTCTTGTATTCAAGGGCTTCGTTTAAAAACGAAAGCTTCTTGGTTCTCATTCTTAAATATATAAACAGTCTGTGTTTAATCTATTGATCTTATCAGTTCTATGATATCCAGTCTTCTTTAGCAGACGAGACTGTTGTGTCAGCCTCTCTCAAATAATCATGTTCTAACACCCAGCACTTAGAAAATTTCAGCTCAATATACTGTCATCATATCTTTTCTCTAAAGTCCAATTTTTCAGAGGACAAAAATTTATTTTCATTTGAAATTTTCATTTAATTACTTATTCTCTTTTATTTTATTAAGCAACTTTTTGAGCCACATTGACACATTGATAATAATTGTGAATATGTATGATATGGGTCGTATTATAAAGTGAAAGATATGGATATAAATCAGATAAGATAATATATATATACAACTGTAAATTTAAATACTATTTTAAAAAATGCAATAAGAATGTTGGTCGGAAGAACATGAATATCTAATTTAAAATATTATTATCACCTCCATGCATCTACAATAGATGCTTTTAGTCATTTTACTGTTTAAAGACCACTTATCCATCGAAAAAGAACATACATTTGAAATACCATAAAGAACACACATTTACCAATTATAAATACATATATTTGAAATAATATAAAATAATATAGCAGCTTGAAATACTATAAACAATATATATTTGAAATAAATTATAAAAGAACATATATTTGAATTACGGCAGATTCAACCAAAGTCAGTGCCTTGTATTGGGTGAATAGAAAACATATCTATCATGACACATCTGATGAACAGTACTTGGTGGAAAGAATAAAAATATGATTTAATATAAGAATTTTTTAATATTTACATTTACTAGTAATTTTCATTTGTAATAATTTTTCATCAAGTGACAACATGACTGACAGCAGTGGTTGAATTATGGGAGAGGCGACGTACTGCGACCTGGAGAGGTTTTGACAGGAAATATTTAGTGTCATAGGAATAACTATTTCTACGCGTAAACAGAAAGATGTTGATATCTTTCAATATGCAACACCCACGGGAGCAATATCTGCTTACTGGCAGATCCCGAAACATTGCTCCTGTGTGTAGGTTGCCAGCCCACACGCCTGGCGGTTACACAGACTGGGACCTGGTGGTTTCAGGTTGATCTGAACACGCAACCATGCCGGGACTCGAGCCTGGCTCCCAACATGAATCGCCGCAGAATACTGGCCTCAGGATCATCTTATATATATACACATTACAGCTACATTCACTGTTAAATGCTTATAAATATTGAAAATTTTTCATTTGTGATAATTTGTCAATATTCTCAGTATTTTGTCGAAATTCGAAAATTCTTTATTTATTACCAATATATCATCGCTAGAAATGATTGTTTATGATAAGTATTATATATAGTCAAATATTGTACATTATTTGTATAATATTTGTAATTATACTATAGTAAAATTATAATAGGCCCTGCCAATATAATGTAATTCAAAGGAAATAAATTTTAAATATTTTTAATATTTGAGATTATATTTTTCTAATATTGAAAATGATGAAAAAAGAGAACAAATAATTCAATTATACTGTATTTAGTATCAATAGCTTTCAAAAATTATTTATTGCTGTCATTATATTAGTAGAAAATAAAGAATTTTTCATTATTTATTTTATATTTATTTATTTTAGTTCTATTAAAAATATTAAAAATTATTAAATTATTTATTATTTAAAATATTTATTTAATCTCTCGATGAATTAATTGCAAATAAATAATTTTTAGACTATTATTAAAAATACAGTATATTGAATTAATTTGTTTTTGCCCCTTGAAAAATAAATTTTCAAATATTAGAAAAATATAATCTCAAATATTAAAAATAATTTAAAATTTATTTCCTTTGGAATTTTTATTATAATGGCAAATTTTATTATAATAACAATTTTACTATAAATTATAATTACAAATATTATACAAATATTATTTTTAATAATTTGACTATATGTAATACTTATCATAAATAATCATTTCTAGCATTGATTAATTATATTGGTAGTAAATAAAGAATTTTTCAGATTTCGATTAAAATGCAGAATATTGACTTAAATTGTCCCCAGAGCCTTGAAAAAATTTTCAAATATAATTTATAGCATTTTTATTTTTAATAGGTAGATATATATATATATATGTATATATATATATATAGATAGATCCTGAGGGCCAGTGACTAGCTCTCTGGCGTTCGATGTGACAGGGCCCGGGCTCGGGTCCCGGCGGTGCATGGATTGCTTGTAGTGATTCGGAATCAACCTTAAACCGCAGGTCCAAGTCTAATATAACCGTAGAGCATTGGGCGTAAGGCTAGCAACCCTAACACATAAAGAAAGACAACTCATGTTTCGGAATCTGCCAGTAAGCAGATGGCCTTTGCTCCCATGGGGCTGTTGCGCTATTGAAGAAGATATATAACATCTTTCTGTTTTTACGCGTAAAAGTAGATTTCTAGATGACACTAAATAATTTTTTTTATTTCTAATCAAGGCCATCTCAGTTAGAAAACCTTTGGTATTGCGTCACCTTCTTCCATAATTCATGCACTCTCGCTAACGTTGAATCTGCTCAAATTCTGCCTTGGTGAAAAATTATTTTTAAAATAGAAAATTTTTAATTAAATCTTAAATATTAAAAAATTCTTATATTAAATCACACTTTTATTTATTTTATTTCTTTTTTCCACTTGGAATTTATATTCATCAGATATTTGTCATATTAAGATATGTTTTCTATTCACCCCAATACCAAAACATGACTTTTGGTTGAATGTTATAGGAACATTCTCTTTTATAGTAATTCAAAATATATTCTTTTATAGTATTTCAAATATATATTATTTTATAGTATTTCAAATATATATTATTTTATAGTATTTCAAATATATATTATTTTATAGTATTTCAAATGTGTGTTCTTTTATAGTATTTCAAATGTATGTTCTTTTTTTTTTTTCGATAGATAAAAATAATTCTTTTTAAACTACCAATAAAAAATGACTAAAAATACTATTATGTAAGATGCATGGAACATTGAATAATATTTTTAAATTAAGATGTTCATGTTCTTCCATTTTTAATAACATTCTTATTACATTTTTAAAAATAAAATATTTAAATTTACAAGTTGTATATACCGAATATATTTATCTTATCTTGATTTGTGTCAAAAAATATATTTCACTTTTATGATACATTATATCATACATGATACACAAATTGTTACAATGGTATTGATAATCATAATAAAAGTTTGCTTAATTAAAAAATAAAGAAATTAAGTAATTAAATGAAAATTTCAAATAATGAAAAATAAATTTTTGTCCTCTGAAAATTGGACTTTGAAAAGATATGATGGCCCATTTGAGTATATTTGAGCTGAAAGTTTTCTAGTTATTCTTGGAGGTGTTAAGAACGTAATTGTTTGAAGACGGTACAACGCAGAAATTTATAAATGCTATAAAGACCCAGATATCATAAAATTTATTAAGATCAATAGATTAAACTGGGCTGTTTATATATTTAGAATGAAGGACTTAAACCCTGCAAAAGGCTCGTTTTTGGCAAAGCCACAGATACAAAGAGGAAGAGGACGACTCAAGTTGCGATGCATAGACGCAATTGAAAAAGATTTTACTGAACTAAAGGTTAAGAATTGGAGGACAATTATTATCCAGAGGATTGCATGGAAATCGCCCTCTGAGGCAGCTTCATTGCTACTTAATGATGATGAAATTTTGGCAGAAACTAAAAATTATGATTCCATTTATATCTAGATCGATTATAAAATCAAAAAATATTTTTTTCTTATATTTTTATTTCTTAAAAAATATTTTTTTTACAATTCTTGGAAATTTTTATTATATTAGTATTTTGAACAAATAAATTAGCCATTTGTAGTTGGCAAAAATAAAGTTAATACAAAAGAAACGTTTATTTCTTCTTTTTTTTTTTCATAAAATTTTTTATAGAAATGATTTCATCATCTTATTATCGTAAAATCAAATATCAAACTTTCAAAATACATTTGAAAATTTATCATTAACTCTATTCAAAAACATAATTTAACTATTTTATTGTTAACAGAAAAGTTTCATATTTTATAAAGGGGATATTCAGTTGGAAAAAAAAACAATTTTAATATTTTTTAGTTGATTTTCGCCGATTGCAGAATATTCATTAGAATTATAAACACGCTATTCTTTCCTGATAATAAATAAATTAAAGAAATCTTAATTAATTAATTCATGTTTTATTAATTGGTATTTAAATTAATTACACTTTATTTAACAATGAAAAATCATGGTGTTTTTGAAGAAAACACCAGAAGGTTAAAATAAAATAAAAAGCTTGTAGAATAATTTGAAATTTATTTTAATTACTTCATGTATTCTAAATTATCCAATTAATTAGTACTTTCTTGCTACAAAAAGAACAGAACATCACAAAATAGGTATTTTTGAAATGGAATTTTTAATAATATAATACGTGAAAAAAAAATTAATTTACCTTTGCGATTTTCCTTTCAATGGCAAATTAACCATTTTTTTTCAAACATTCTAATAACTGTTTTTTCATACATTATATCTTCAAATGTAATTATTTATTTAAACTTAATTTCTATTAATTAATTGATGTTAGAAAAATAAAAATTTCTCTTTTCATCTCTAAATTTATATTTTATTAGAATTAATTAAAATTTCTCTTAATTAAATTGTGAAATCTTATGTTTGCGAATTGATTATGCTTTAATTTTTCTTTCTTTCATTTATATATGTATATATATTGAACAAGGGAAACTTATACATATAGTGAACGGGAGATTTTAGTTTTTTAAACTGTTATGTATAAAGATTAATTAATAGTTATAATTATTAAAATCATTTCATGGATATTATTTTTTAATTGAACAATTGAATTTATAATTTACATTATCACAGTTTTTAAACATAAACAAAAAAGAAACTTCAGGGAAATAACCTGATATTTCCAACGAAATGATACAGAATTAGAATTATTAACCATTAGTACATGTATAAATTATAGGCTATAATAAGCAATTAACAACAATGAAAGTGGCATGCATAGTCACAAATAGTTATTTTTTTTATAAATGAAGTACATTTGCTTTCTGTTTATTTAGAAATGAGCTCTTTATTATAAAGTGCATTAAGTCAATAAGCATCTAATATTGATTAAAGACAAGTTATTACATACAGAAGGTGCATCTGAAGGTATGTGATACAAAATCGATACTCACATAGTTCCATTCAGTTAATTGAATTTGGAATATTAAATTGATATATCTGACGGATATGGATTAATTGACAGGAAGGATCACAGTGCTTCCGATTAACCAATACCTAAGAGACTAGGCTACTAATTGTGAATGCATACGACATTGCAGTATAACTCTCCGAATAAAGCACTATATATGCACCTAACATCCGGTGATACTCTTGTCTCAAACATCTCAAGCGATACTCCTGTTTAACAACACATGCGATACTCATGTATTTCTTGCGTGTCTTAAATAGGTTGCACTTACATCATAAAGATTGCATTTCTCACTTCCCAGGCTGAAAAATCTAGTCTACTAATTACGATTGCATACAACATTGTTGTATAACATACCAAAGAAAACGCATATATATATGATAATCTTTTCTACTAAGTGACAAGAAGTAAACATTCTACGGGATGACACGATGCAAACCAATTTAATCTTGTCTTGTATTAATAGACTTATATATTTATAACGATTTGCCTAATTTCATAAAATTCCACTTTGGGAAGGAACAAATGCACAATAACATAAATTCTATTAATTAGGTTCTGCTTTCATCCTGAATAAAATTAAAGTTGCATGATTATTTAATTTAGACTGTTTTTATTGTGACAACAATAACAGATTTTGATAAAATTAATTACACAATGGCATATATGCATTTTATAAGGTTCTTTTTATTTTGAATAAAATTAAAGTTGCATGATTATTTAATATAGGGTATTTTATTAAAAAGAGTACCAGTAACTGATTTTGATAAAAATAATTACACAAGGGTTATATACATTTCATAAGATTGAACTTTTATCTTGGGTAACATTAAGGTTGCATGATTATTTAATGTGGGGTAGCAATAACTGATTTTGATAAAATTAATTTTAAAATGCCAACAAAAAATTACGTTTGACTGACAATAATTTTTCTTTCCATCCATTCGTATAATTTTATATTCAGTTTTCAATAATTAATGGTATTAAAGTTTACTAAAGATTTTAATTTGATTAAGTTTTCTTCGTTTTCATGAAAAATAATTTTACAGTGATTTTTTTCATCAAACCCTTAGGTTCTGCTTTCGCCAAAGAATATAAATAAAGTTAAATGAAAATATATTTGGGATCTGTTTATCTTCTGCTGATGGTCTTTTGTTGAGGGGAACTTTTGTTTTCTTTCCTGCAAAAAATTAGGTCAGGTTGGCGACGTCTGTCTTGGCGCCAAATGCATCATTTAGAAAGCCAAAACATCAGTATACTCTGGCGAACGATACTCCCCGCTTCCTGTAGAAAGACGTAGTCCGGACTCAATTCATGAATGAAGTCTGTGCCTGAAGATGAAAAAGAATAATTTTTATAAGCAAAAGATGATCAAATACGGTGATTTTTCTGGCATTTTCAAAATGAGTGATCGTCCACTGTGTGACAATCACTAATAAGGTTGCAATAATTCAACTTCTTTGTATTTCGTATTCCAGCAAAATAATTGTCAGCATTTTTAAAAGTATCGAATCTATTGAAATTGACTATTATCTGAAATCAATTTATCCATGAAATGAAAATAAAAAATATAATTTTTATATATATATATTCAATTTTATATGGTAAAAAGATTTTTTTATAGCATAAATTAAGACGACTCAGAAAAAAACAGTATTGGAAAAACCACATTTTTCTCAATAATTTTTCGTTTTCATGAAATTAATCTTAAATTATCTGAAGAAGTTAGATTTGAGATTTGTTATTAAGTATTTATATTCAAAAATTTCCAAAGATTATATTTTCAATTTTTTGTATTGCTTTTAAACAATTCAAAAATTAAGATTTTGTAGTTTTGGTTTGATTTTTCAAAAGAAGAAATATTGAAAGAGTCATTCGAAGCCCCCAAAAGATTTAGTCTCTAATTTTCTGATTCAAAAGTGATTGCTTTAAAGGGTGAAAAGATGTTGCAGTCATTACTTGATCAAGAATATCTCAAACATTCTATAAGGTCTACACGTTAAATTAGTTAATTAATTGACAAGTACATTATGAAAGACGTAGTCCGGACTCAATTCATGAATGAAGTCTGTGCCTAAAGATGAAAAAGAATAATTTTTAAAAGCAAAATATGATCAAATACGAGTGATTTTTCTGGTATTTTCAAAATGAGTGATCGTCCAACGTGGCAATCACTAATAGATTGCAATAATTCAACTTCTTTGTATTTTGTATTCCGGCAAAATAATTGTCAGCATTTTTAAAAGTATCGAATCTATTGAAAATTTAATTTCTTATGAAATGAAAATAAAATTATAATTATATATATAATTTTTTTTTAATTTATATATTAAAAATATTTTTATAACACAAATTATGGCCACTCAAAAAAATTGAATTCGAATTAAATTTTTATACAAATGAATTTACAAGATTAAGTCTTTCAGATTAATTCAATTTTAACAATTTAATTTAAATATTTTATTTTTTAAATATTTTTAAAGCATCACATTCACAAGTTTTTATATTTCTTTAATGAAAAACTATTAATAATCTTGTATACAATATTATCTGAAATAAATCTTTTGAATTTATATTAATTTGACAGAACTCAGAAATGTAACTGAATTCAATTTAACTAAAAATTTAAGTACTAGTTTATAAGCACAACTTTAAAAGAAAGATTTCATTTTTAATCATTTTTAAAGCATCAGATTCAACAGTTTTTATATTTCTTGAAAGAAAAAATCTTACATATTTTAATAACCTTGTACATAATATTATCTGAAATAAATCGTTGAATTTACATTTAATTTGAAGAACTTAGAAATGAAACTAATTCAATTGAACTGAATGTTTAAGTCCAAGTTTGTAAGCACAACTTTAAAAATAACTTCCAGTTTTACAAAAATAGTGAAATATTTCCAAGCAAATATTAAGCAATCATTTTAAAGTTATTTTAGAATGACACTAATTGGCTACTTACAAAAAAATGCTAAAAAGATTGTGTTCTGCATCTTGATGGCAAAAAAAAAAATTTTTTTTCACTTTTTAGTTTATAAGATCTTTTACGAAAACGAAAAGAGCAGCTTTTGAAGTTTGCTTCCAGTAAGTTAAATAGCTGTGAAGAAAGGAACTTAAACGATAAAAGAATTTTAATGTTCCTCCCTCTCTGAGATTGTTATTTCCAACTGATTTAAATCGACTTCCACTGCCTACTTCAAATTCTACTTCGGCAGTCGGAAAAATTTCCCAGAAATCTTTTCATGATGAAAAAAACTATTTTACTTATTCTCAAGGCGTTTATTTCAAAAAGAAGGTTTGAAAATATTACCTGTGGTTAAATCCTCCAGAAAAAAAAAGAACAGAAAAGAGAAGAATTTTATTAAAAGAAAATTCTATATTCAAACTTTTTCGGTCTACTGGACCAGAGAATTGTCAGTTGTTTTTGACTTTGTTTCATTATTTTTATCAACTGTTTGAATTGTGACAGAGTGCAACTTAAAGTTGTCTAGAGAGCACATTATTTTTTTCTTTACTTTTTTTTTGAAAAAATTCGAAATGGTATTATTTGAAGAAATGTCCTTCAAACGGATATGATATTCTTATGATTTTTGCAAAATGAAAAATATCATCAATATTATCGTCCTTATAATGAAATGTTTTTGAAGATTTTTTTTCTTCCTAAATGCAAGAAGAATTCTTTGTTGAAGTTTTTTGAATTGTTTGAAGAAAAAGAAAAAGTATTTTCAAATTTTCACGGAACTTTTTGTTCCTTGATCCTCTTGACTTTCTTTTTCTAAGTTTATCTTTTTCCATTTTTATTTTTAAATTCCAAACTCATTTTTAGGCTCACTTTCTAAAGTAATTTATGACTTTCGCATAAGCAGATAAATAACAAAAAAGGATATCAATCATCATGTGGAAACAGATTGTTTGAAGACATATAAACAAAGTAGTTAGAGGAAGTTTGATTGTGTCAACTGTTTGAATTGTGATAAAAAATGAAATCTTAAAGTTATAATAAGGATGTCTTTCATATAGGCAGATAAATAACAAAATAATGATATCAATCATCATATGGAAAGTATGTAAATGATTGTTTGCAGACATATATAAAGAAAGTATGTAAATGATTGTCTTGCAGACATATGTATAAAGAAAGTATTAAAGAAGAAGTTTGATTTGACAACTTTTTAAATTGTCACATAGTACAACTTATTATAATAAGGTTAACTTTAAAAAAGTAAATGAAGAATGAAGTACAAAAATAAGAACATCAATCTTCATAGCCAAAAGTATATAAAGGGATTGTTTGAAGACATACGTATAAAAGAAAGTATTGATTGTTACAACATTATTGACATTCAGAGTACAAACTGAAATATCAATAAGGATGACCTTGCAAAAGCAGATAAATGAAAAATAAGTATTCCAAATTCAAAAAGAATGGAAAGCACTACGATTGTACTTGAAAACATATGCAAAGAAAGTCAAACTTCCCATACCAAAAACATATGTGTCAAACAATCATTTACATACTTTCCATATTGTGACAACTCCAGTTTGAATGAAGACTGTGTACGACATGAAAGTTTTCTAGAGAGCACATTATTTTCTTCAAAAATATTTTTTTGCTTGAGGCTGTATTATTTGGAAAATGTCCTCAAACATGATATCATCATGGTTTTTCAAACATGGAATTTTATAAGTATTATCGCCCTTATAATGAAATGTTTTTGAAGATTATATTTTCTTCACATGCAAGAAGAATTTGAATTGATTTGAAGAAATATTAAAGTTTTGATTGTGACAACTGGTTGGGATTGTGGCGAATACAACTTAAAGTTGTGTACAGAGCACATTTTTTTTTTTTTAATTTTTAAGAAATTCGAAATAGTAATATTTTAAGAAATGTCCTTCGAAAGGATATGATATCTTTTTTTTTTTGCAAAAATGAAAATATCATTAATATTATCGTCCTTATAATGAAATGTTTTGAAGATTATTTTTTTCCCTAAATGCAAAAGAATTCCGTTGTTTAAGTTTTTGAATTTTTTGACGAAAAAGAAAAGAATTTTTCAAACATTCCAAGAAAAGTTTTTGTTCCGATTCTCTTGGCTTTCTTTTCTTAATATTATCTTCTTTATTTTTTATTCAAATTTCAAATTCCCTTTTTAAAGTAAGTTATGTTTCGGCATAAGCAGAGATAAGTAACAAATGAATATTAATCATCATATGGAAAAGTATGTAAAAAGTTAAAAATAACATTTTCGTAAATCTCCGTGTCAAGAGAGAGATAATTGTTATTCCACTCGTTTGACTGCTAAATGGTGCTTCCTTCAAAAGAGAAAACATTCTACAATCTGACAATTGATTGCTTATCATTCTTCCCTTCTTTCGCATACTCTTTACATTTTACAACCTCTGATATAAATAATAACAGCGAAGATATTTTATGAAAAGAAAAAAGAAAATCAAAGATTCAGTCTTCAAAATCCTCCTTAGCTTTCTTTCATAATCAAAAGAAGATTTAATGCGCTTTCCTTTTCAGGTCCTACATTGTCAGAGCAACGAAGGGAGGTCACTTTTGACTATGAATTAGCAATCACCCCTTTTAGCTAGCTACTGATTATTTTCGATCTCATTAAGGCTGCTAAAATCTTCAATCAAAAGGAAAACTCATTCTTATTTTAGAGAATAAAAATCAACCGGCCTCATTCTATAGTAAAGACTATGCTCTACCTTACTTCGCGATGACATCTTTTAGAAAATCAAAATATTAATCAAAATGAAAACGGCACTATCAATTTCTGTGTTAGGACTTCTTCTATTGACCTGAAACGCACTTTGAGTATCAACAGAATCAAACTGATTTAAATCATTGAACTGTGATTCGATATTTTTCAGCTTTTTTATCAAGAAAGTTTTCAGCTAAAGAGAAATATTATGAAGAATTTATAAATTAATTATTACATTAAAAATGTGATTATGAGAATCAGCCAATTATTTGTTGCTTCAAAAATTTATTTTTATTTTCATGTCTCACCACTGACGTTAAGGGATTATTTAGTGGTCCAACATGAAAAGCTGAAAAGTTTTGTGAATTACACTTTTACCGGTAATAGAGGTGATATCACCGAGATGTTGAAGAAGATGTTATGATCATATTATGTTCCGTGGTAATGTAATATTTTATTCAAATGTAAGTCCCTGAATTTACAAAAACCTTAGAAACTGAATCAGGGAAACAGATTAATACAAATCTGATTTTTCTGTAGGAACAGAGAATTTGGGATGTTCTCATACCCAAATCAAAGAAATGTTAATGATTCATTTAGAAATAATATAATACGGTATACTTTAAGTAGTATCAAGGATGTAGCAAACAATTTATAATGAATTTTTTGCCATCCAATGCATACTAGTAAAATAATGGTGAGATGGCTATCAAGATGGGGCAGATCATGACGCTGAATCTCTTCATCCCACCAAAACGTGTCTCTGGAGAGTTTGAGAGAGTAGTCTGGTGAAGCCACATGAAAGAAAACAAACAAATGAGTTAATCATTTTGGCAAAACCTGCAACTGAAAAAAAGAAAATGAAATTTGTAAACTCAGAATGTAAATTGAAAATTGGTCTTAATTTTTGGATGAAGTGGCAGAAAGTATACAAAGGAATGATTTGTCAACTTTGAACTGTAAATAATAATTAAAGTTATCAGAGAGTTACACATTTTCTGGAATTCTTTAAAAAAAAATTGATATAGTATTGTTTGACACAGGTCCTTCCAACTTAATATGATTTCTCTTTGCTGAATTTTTGCAAAATGAAAACATCACCAATATTAGATGTCCTTATAATGAAATGCTTTGAAAATGTTTAGATGTGTAATTCTCAAGAATTCTTTTCAGGAAGCTTTTGAAGAAAAGAATTTTTCAATGTCTCAATGGATTTTGTTCATGATCCTCCTTGGCTTTTTCTTTCAAGTTTCCTTCTTTATTTTTTTTTAAATTTCAAACCAATTTTGAAGCACTTAATGACTTTCATGTGTTACGACAAATAACAAAACATGACATCAATCATCACAGGAAAAAGCACAGTAAAAGTTAGAAAATATCTTTTCAAAATATGTGCCTGGAGTAAGACAATGTTATTTCACCTGCTGTTTCACTGCTAACAGGCTCAAAAAAAATGCTACATCTCACAATCTGATAATTTTATTGCTACATTCTCCTCTTGCACTCTTTTTATACTTTAATTAACTGAAATGTAATGCAACAGCTGAAGATATTTATGAAAGAAAAAAAGAATGATTCAGTTTCAAATGCTCAAACCAGCAAAAGCTACTTGTTATTTTGGTTTCATTATGTTATTGAAAATTTTCACCATGAAACTCATTTATTAGAATAAAAGGCTCTGGTCTGTTCTACGAAGACTTTATCATTTTGTGGATAATCTTTTCAAATCAAAATTAATCAAATGAAAATGTATGATTGTTTAATATTCAGCTT